>ML778533.1:627281-669289 GCA_009831015.1 Picea engelmannii
GCATTCAAATAGAAATTTGTTTTTGAAAATACATCATACAAAAGTACACGACGAGGAAAAACATGGGCCTTCATGCCCATAGTATCATCATAAGGACTACAAAATGATCGAGGACTCTAATCATCCTCCTGTATCACGTTGTGCTCTGCATAGCACACTACTTCTCGTGTCACTCATCATAGAAAATGATTAAGAGCCTCAAAGACCCCAACTATATTCCTTTGAAGGTGCAGAGGCACATCTCGCCTCCTTAAGGGAGGAACACCCATCATCAAGCCGTGGAGGTTCTAATCCATCTCTCAGAGTCCTCCCGCTATGACGTCATGCCCAAATACCGCCTGTGCATCCCCACAATGCCCCAATGCTGGCATCTCCACCGAAAATTATGCACCTCTGTCTGCATGATGAAAAATAAAATGGCTTAGATCCCTTGTTGTACAATTAAAAAAAAAACATATTATTGCAAGTTTATGGTTTTTCATACTTGATGTGTCCCACTAGATACCCTCAGGAAGTACCAAGTACGCACTACCTCTGAAATCTACCCCAGCATAGGGGAAGTCCCTAATCACCACTAACTCCCTCCTCCACCATGCGAAGAAGTCGACAATGAATCTGAAAGTCGAGGGCTCATTCCCCAACCAGGGAGAGAGACTAGTCCACCTCTCCATGTGAGGCTCGGTCATAGTACGTGTTATCAATGCAACCTGCGGTTGCATTTGGGGGATCCACTCTAGGAAAAATGAAACCAAGAAAAAACCATATCCGAACTATTTTTTTATGCCAGTCCTACATTTGGATATCTTCTCTTTGACATTCCTCAGGAACCCTACACTCCAATTAAATAGTCTTCGTTCCAAACGCTGAATGGCGTAAACAAATTAGGATTTAGAATCCATATGGGCACTAGTGCTCCCCGCCAACTTGGTTATGGAGAATAGGATGGATAGAAGTGCTAGATCCCTCACATATTTTATCATGATCCTCCCTCCCACCAACCGTGACCATGGTATACAATATTTGACAACATATGCCTCAGTCGGTCTCAGAGTAGCCTAGTGTCCAAAAACAAGTATGGGCACTCCTCTCCTCAAGAGCCCCATAAAAAATTATACATCGTCCATCTCAATCTCAAGCATATGCGGCCCTATTCAGAACGCTTTCTCACCATCGTCCCATAGACCAATCAAGTATTCAAGCAATAACACTTCTTTTCTCATGTTCTAAAGTTTGAAATACTTGAGTAAGCCACAATTGCGTAAAGTCGCCCTCACTTGAAAGTCTTGAAGAGCGGCGATGTCATCAAACTTGTGTTCACGTTATTTCCACTCAATCATGGATAGCTATAGATGAAACCTGCAAAAACATCAATTAATCATCATTAGCTAAATCCTCAATGAAAAAAATTGCCTCTTTTTATCCTTAAAATCAAAAAAACATTTTAGTTATGCTCCTAGTGCTCCATCAAAGAAGATAACAAAGTGCTAGTGCCCCCTCAACGTGCACATCAGGGCATTGAAATCACGATCGACGCTTCCCCTGATGCCTTGATGGAGCGTCGATCCATCTCGGTGCTCTAGGGCTTCCCAAGGAGCCTAAAACACCTAAACTAAAAGATGAAATGAAATAAAATGGCATGAGAAATAATGAGGAATAAGATACAACCAACCTGGTCTAGACGGTTCTAAAAATGGTCACCCACATCCTATGCATTCAACACATGAAAAATGATCCACAAGAGGTAAAAAATCAAAGACCAAAGGAAAATGGTAAAAAACAAGGGTAAAAATGAATTTCTGACCTAGTTTGATATTTCATATGTTCAATTAGGTGATTTCTCATTATTATAAAGTCTATTTTTGGGTCTTTTATTATTTTTTCGAGAAATTACTAATGTCTTATGCCTAGAACAACTTGATTTTACAGGAATTTGAGCAGAGTTCTTTCGATGACCTTGTAACGACCAATGAGCTTAGTCTTTGTTCTTTCTCGCACTCACAAATACATGAGAATGTAACTGAGTATATTGTTATTTTCTTTTTAGACTCATAAAGGTTATACGAAAAAAGAATCCCCTGGAGTCTCCTTTAATCTCTTTTCAGACTCTCTAAAAATGAAAAGATTTATGAGTGATCTTGCTTCCTTTCACACTCGTTAAAACGTTCGAAAGGGAGTATTCCGAGTAATAGTTTATCTCTCTTTCGGACCTTGAAGACTAAAATTACAAAAAAGGACAACTCTGGATTCACCTTTAAGTTCTTTTTAGATTCTATAAACATGAAAAACCACTGAGTTTTCCTTCTCTGGACTCGCTAAATTACACATTGAAGGGCCCATATGAGAAAGAACCCTTACTTATTCCAGTTCGTTAAACAAAGGAAGAGGAACTTACCGAAGGTGAGTTATATCGAGCATGTGTTATCCTCCTCGAGCTCATTAAATTAAAAAGAGGTACTCATCTATCTGGATGGGGGAAAATTGAAAGAAGTGGGTCAAGTTTCTTGAAATTTTTTGTAAGTAGCTCTTACAGTCACCCTTGAACACGACACTTGTTTTAACCTACACATTGAACACTTGGATAATCCACTAAACCTCTGCACTGAACCAATCCTATGAGTCTTTCCATTCCTTTCAATCATATGAATAATGTCACAACACCCATTGCATTGTGTTTTGGTCCATTCTAAGTTTATTCTGCCAAGTCTCATGTCATGCCTCAGTGTTCAAGGGAAGTATTCGCCTCGATATTCAACCATCTACAAAATTACTAGTTTCCATACATGTGTCAGTCTGTGTTCATCTAATATATCTTATCACTTTCCTATGTCAAGTTTCGTGTCGATTATGGGGATACATCAAGGACCTCCTTTGACGAGTCTTTTCCTGTTGACTTCAACACATCATCCGAGAATTAGACTTAGAAACTAGTTAGTACCTTGGGACTTTCATGCCTCAATGGTAGGCCTCCTCGCTTCCAACAATGGGTTTACATCATTGAACTTTGATTGGATGATTCCACGAATGTTCAGCCTCAAATCATTTATTCACATTCGCTGGAATGTACTAGGGTACCTTGGGAGTCATTGACATCATTGGTGATTTCCCTCGCACTTGTTAATGGTTTACCTCAATGACTGGTAATCAAGTGGTTTCTTCCATGTTTGACATCAAAACATTTATTCACATGGCTAGATTTGTACTACATCGGGATTGGGACAAAGACCTTGGGTTGAGCATCCACTCTATTATCTGCTCTGCCCAGGTTGCGAAGGAAGTATTTTGAGCACACTAATACATATGTTTCCACATATATCCATGTTGTATTGGTTTGTGGATATGTTTTATCATCTCGTAGCTCCACTGTGTATTTTTCATGGCTACGATCAATTCATGTCATAGAGGTATGGATCCACATTGTATCTCTGGTGGCCGTACCCTTACTCAGTATCATCATGGATCCACAGTGTATTTATTGGTGGCCATACTTTGAGTCACTTATACTTTGAGCATAGGTACTCATTCCTCGGGAATGGAACAAATTGTTGGGGCTCGGAAATGTCCTATTTCCATCCACCTTTCCCTTCATCACTCTTCACATTTCATCGCCCCATTAATGTTTCATGATATCATCTTCATAAATATACTTGGGTTTCACCTTATTGTTCTCCACTTTATTCATTTTAGTATTTAAAAGGAATTTGTGATTAAATGTTAGAAAATCAACATGTTTCATATATATCTCAAAAATGTGTGAGCTTTGTAATGTGTAGGAATATGAGAAGGATTAATTCAAAAGGACTTCTCGAATACTTCCTCCACCATTTCAAGATTTGAGGAGATAATTCAAGCCCATTCCAAGGATAAGATCATGGATATTTGGTTGGAATATCTTCTCCAAGATGTATGAGAGATATGTGTGAGGATTTGAAGGGATTATATTTTGTAATAATGGGAAAATGGTTGAGAGAAAAGTGGATCTATAATTATGAGATGGTTATCTTATATACAAGGCTCTCATGTATAAAAGAGAGTGCTCTCTCTTCATGAGGGGGTAATTAGGATGGAAATTAGAGTTATTTGGTAGTCATTTAGTAGTAGTCCTTAGGATTTGAAAGAGAAAGGGATTCTTAGCTTTGATTCATGGTTTTGGTTTTCATGCTTTAATTATTTTGTTATGAAGATTGATTTGATTATTGTAATGTAATATTTCTTTATTTGTGCTTCCATAGATCATTAATGTGATTATGACTTGATCAACATTGTGATGGATGCCGAAAAGCCCTAACTCTATGCCCCTGCGAGCCGCTGCATGACTGAATTAGGATCCGCCGTAGCAACACACCAGCACAGATCCAGCGTAGGCTGACACCAACTCTGACCCACCAGTATGAATGCTGAAGAGGGGGGGGGAAACCCTCTCGTATAGCAACATCATAGCCAACGATAGATCAGGAACAAGGGCAAAACGGTTGGCGTTTGAGCCACCACAAAAAATCCATGAACAACTCCTCCCCAAAGAATAGGGATTCAGCAAGGAAATGGAGACATAAGCCAACACATCCCATCCAAAAGCACCTCATGGATGGGAGCCTGGAAAATGCATTCCACAAATGGAAAAGTCCCCAAGATACATTATACGCTCAATAAGGGTCGGGGAACACACCCAGTTTATGCAAGAACATGCCCTCGTCGGCAAATTTCTGGGACTCTGGCCATTTGAAAGGGATTTGAACAAATGGATCAAATACTAGTGGAACCCTAAGGGTGACTATGAAGTTCAACTCAGCTCCAAAGGCTTCTTCACAATCATATTATATAACCCAGAAGACAGAGATCGCATATTTGAGAATGGCCCATACTTCTATAACTCGGCAAGGCTATTCCTAAGATTTTGGACAGAGTGCTTCAGCCCGGACAAGGAGTACTTCACAATGGCACTTGTCTGGATCCACCTCTATTCCCTTCCGCAGGAGTTTTGGTTGGAGGAGATTCTCATGGGAAGAGGCAACACAATCGGCCAATATGTCAAAGCCTCAGAAGCCACAAGGCAGTGGAAATACACCTCATACACCCGAATATGTGTTTACATGAACATATATAAGGCTTTACTAGGGGCAGTAACGCTGGAGTATCAGGATGAAGACTGGTTACAAAACCTTGACTACGAACACATCCCTTTCAGGTGAAGAAAATTCCATGAACACGACCACCTGTTCCGGGACTACCCACTCAATCAGCAAGCTTCCAAAGCCAGTCAAAACCTGCAGAAATATGGCTTCACCACAGTCTAGACAAGGAAGAAAAATCCTCTTAGAAGGAAAATAACTGACCCCAAACCTAAGATCTTGACTAGGAATGCATACGATATACTGAGCCAGCTACCAGAGGATGAGGAAATCCAGGATCCACATGAAGGATTACAGAAGGACAAAGACTAGAACCTTATACCCTCCTCTTCTGGCCCAAATAAAGAGATCCATGCAGATGAAAAAGGATATGGAGATGAAGATACCCTAATGAAAGTGGATGCCCAAGACCTAGCAGGCATTGACCTTGAAAAACTTGAGGAAGCTCTCAATCAAAAGGATCTGCAAGCCCTCCCTAAAGAGCAACTCAGAAAGGTACACAAGGTCTTTCTTGATTCAACAGTGGGATCCACAACATGCTTAGGCATAGCCACAGAATCAGGCTCAGGCTCAAAAAAGATACCACGCGAGAACAAAAGGAGGGGATGAAAACCAGTACATCAACTAATCAAAGAAGCCGCCAATCTCATGATCAACTCAGGTTAAATACATAAGCTCTTGGAGGGATACCTCCACCCACACCCACCCTCATAATGATGAATATTATCACTTGGAACATTAGAGGACTCAATGACAGATCCAAGCAAAGGATTCTTAGGGACATCATCAAAGCTGAAAGCCTAGATATTCTAATGTTACAAGAAATGAAATGTGCAAGAATGGAAGCCAAAACCATCTTTCAACGCATATGGAAAGGTTGCAACTCCATCCAAACAGACTCCTTGGGAGCCTCAGGAGGTTTAGCAATACTATGGAACCCAAGCAACACCACTCTTAGTGGACCCTTTTCCACTATAGGCACTTTATCAGCTCACTTTGAAATAATAGGCTCGAATCAGGAGGGAACCATCACCAATGTCTATGGACCCCAAGGACAACAGGAAAAAATCAAATTCATGGAAAGGCTAGCTTGGGTAAAATCTTTGGCAACCACACCTAACTGGATCATAGGAGGCGACTTCAACATGATCATGTCACTGGAGGAGAAAACAGGCGGGAGAAAGAGACTCGAGCAAGATAGTGGTAAGTTCAAAACTCTTCCTGAGCAGCTAAAGTTAGTAGACATAGAGAACAATAATGGCACCTTCACATGGTCCAAACGCAGGTCAGGAAACTAGCACATAGCCTGCCAACTGGATCGCTTTCTCGTGACAGAGGAATTGATTGAAAGAGACCTCTGCATGGAAAGCCTAATTCTCCCCAAAGCAGGATCTGACCATTGGCCAATAGCCCTCCAGCTGGCAATAGAGGCAACACCTAAATTTAAACCATTCCGGTTTGAGAAATTTTGGCTTACACACCCAGATTTCCAACAGCTAGCAAAAACTTAGTGGGTTCAAGCTGAAGTAGACCATGGCACCAAAATGTACATATTTCAACAAAGGCTCAAAATTTTCAAGCAACTACTAAAATACTGGAACAAAAACACTTTTGGGAATATATTCCAAAGCATTAAGGACACAGAGAACAAGCTAGCTGAGATACAAAGAACATTTATCTTAGGGACTCGAACTCCTGAGCTCATGAAGGAAGAGGAGGAACTGCAAGTGCAATTGGATGAAAGAAGAAAACAAGAAGAGATACTATGGAGGCAGAAATCCAAGGTGCAATGGCTCAAAGAGGGGGAAAAGAATACAAAATTCTTCCACAGAACCATGATACACCGACGACACATCAACAAAATAACCCATCTGGAAAATGAATAGGGTAACCTGATCAGAGAACACACCCAAATCGAAGAGGAGCTCAACAGATACTACCAGAACCTCCTTACAAAAACCAAGGTGAACAAAAATGAAGCCATCACTCGAGTCACCAGTCACATACCCTCACTGGTAACCCCTGAAAAGAACGCAGCTCTCATGAGGCAAATCACTCAGGAGGAAGTGGACCAAGCAGCAAAATCTATGCCCCCAAGAAAAGCTACAGGCCCAGATGGCTTCACTATTGACTTCTTCCATCACTGCTGGGACATAGTAAGGAAGGAAGTCTGGGAGGTCATAGAGGAATCATGAACGTCGGGCCAAGTTCTCCAGGCTCTCAACGCAACCTTCCTCACTCTCATTCCAAAGGAGGAAAGAGTCACAAATCCCAAATAGTTCAGGCCCATTTCCTTATGTAATGTAATTTACAAGATCATTACCAAGGTGATTACAAATCACCTCAAGCCAATACTTCCCTATGTAATTTCCAAAGAACAAGCTGGCTACATCGAAGGAAGACAAATTATGGACATCGTCATCTTAGCACATGAAGTGATCGACTCTCTCAAAACAACAAAAACTCCAGGTATGTTAATCAAACTTGATCTCTCAAAAGCTTTTGATAAAGCCAGTTGGCAATACCTTAGAGCCATCTTAAATTCTTTTGGTTTTGACCAAAATTGGGTAAATTGGATTTTGAGCCTCACCTCTTTGGCCTTTTTCTCTATCCTGGTTAATGGAGTCCCTTCCCGACCTTTTTCTCCCTCCAGAGGTATTCGACAAGGGGACCCATTATCACCCTTCCTTTTTGTACTCATGGCGGAAGGCTTGGGCCGCTACATCAAATCAACGGTTCTAGAAGGCTCCCTCAAAGGCTTACCCTTGCAAAACATTCAACCAGCTCCCTCACACAATCAATTTGTTGATGATACCCTTCTCATGAATTCCCCCACTGCTTGCGAAGTCAACAAGCGCAACTCCATCCTCTTCGATTTCACAGAAGCTTCAGGCATGACGTTGAACCTAGACAAATCCAAGCTCTTCTTTTTCAACACTCCAGCTGCGGTTCAATCACATATCTCCAAACTCCTGGGCATCCCTAAGAGCTCCCTTCCGTCCAACTACCTAGGCATTCCTCTCATAAGAGCACTAGCTAAATCAATCTCCTGGGACAACCTCCTCCTCTCTATCTCAAATAGACTGGCTAACTAGACCTTTAGACCACTAAATATCGCAGCCAGACTGGTCCTGCTAAAATTGGTCCTACAGACCCTACCCACTTATCTCTTCACCACCCTAGTAGCTCCCAAGCAAATCATCAAAGCTGTAAGAAACCTCCAGAGAAATTTTCTTTGGCAAGGCCTGCAGCCCAACAAGAAATGGGCTTTGGTACACTGGGATAAGGTATGCACACCAAAAAGCATGGGCGACCTTGGACTCCAAGACCCCAGAAAGCTCAACCATATAATGGGAGCCAAGATATGGTGGAGATGGATGAAAACACTAGATGCCCTATGGGCACAAATCTAGAAGAACAAATACGCTCCCTCCATGCAGACTGATAAACTGATTAGGCACAATGTCCGAATACAGGGTTCAAACATTTGAAACACAGCCTGGAAAAACAGAGACCTAATACAGAATCATGCCTTTTGGGATATTCACAATGGAGCAAGTGCAATGTTTTGGAAAGACTCATGGCAACAACTTAAACCTCTAAAGGAACTAGCAGAGCTAAGACCCCTCCAACAAGCTCTTAATCAAGATCCTCCACTCAAGGTAAAAGATCTATGGAAACCCCTCAAATCAAGACAGCAGTGGTGACAATGGAAGACCTCCAACCAGGAATTAAGAGTCCCAGACGTCTTAAATCTGTCAGCCTGGCACCACCATGCAAGACACAGGAAAATCCCCAATAGAGAAGGACCAGACATCCTCAGATGGGGACACTCCACAACTGGCAATTTCTCGGTAAAAGAAGCCTATTACTTACAAGGAAATTACCACAATCAGGAAACGAACAATATCTGGAACAAAATTTGGAACAAGGCACTTTGGCCAAAGGTTTCCACCTTCCTCTAGTTAATTGTCCATAATAGAATTCTAACATGGGACAATCTTAGGAGAAGGGGCTTCATTGGGCCCTCAATTTTTGTCTTATTTCAACACCAAGAGGAGACCAAGGAGAATCTTTTCAATGGTTGTCATTATAGCCAATCTATCTGGGATCAGGGAGCTCAAATAATGTGCAGATCCAACCAAAACAGAGGCAGCATCAGAGATACTATTCAAAACTGGGACTCAATCAATTACAACAGCCCCATATTGAACTACATCTGGAAACTCCTCCCAGGGTTTATTCTCTGGCAAATATGGAAGGAGCGAAACAAACACATCTTCCACTCCACAAAATCCACTCCAGACTCAACCTGGGAAAAAATTTCCATGCTCATCAAGGAAATAGTCAGAAGCAAGAACTGGCAACCAAAGGACAAGGAATGTAACCAGGAGGAATTATGTACTCTACAAAGGTGGCCGCTCAGATTAATCAAATCGTTGGTAATCAGAGCACCTAAGAACCAAAACATCATTCCAACCACCTGGACCCCTCCTCCAATAGGATTTATAAAGATTAACTTTGATGGAGCTTCAAAAGGAAACCCAGGACTAGCCAGCTATGGAGCTGTAATGAGGAACCCCAAAGGGGAAATTCTAATCCTGACAACAGGGTATCTGGGGGAGACCACAAACAATGCAGCGGAACTAATCGACCTATTACAAGGTCCTCAAATCGTAGTAGCCCTACACAGTCATAGGATCATCTTGGAGGGTGACTCACAAATCGTTATCCAACTAATCACTAAAATCCTCCATGGGGAAAGCCCACAAAAAATCTCTCCCAGCTGGCATCTCTCGGGGATGCTCGAGGACTTCAAAAGCATCCTTAGGGACAACCTCAACATCACCCCTTCTCATGTAAAGAGAGGGGAAAACAGAGTGGCTGATTGCCTGGCAAATGAAGGAGTTTCTAGGGAACTCGAATATATATTATGGGAGGCACATAGCTTTGAAGCCTCAGACATATCCAAGCAATGTCAAACTCTCGCCAACAAGGATTTCCAACCCCCGGATGGGGTGTCATGCAGAGCAAGGTGGGCACGTGGAGAAGCACCAGAAGGGGCCATTAATGGTGGCCAACTGCCCTCATATCCCCGCTAGTTATGAGTGGCATCACTTCAGTTGGCCTCCACCTTTTGACGAGGCCTCTCACTCACGCGAACAGACCGGCCAGCTAGAGCATTAATCCCATGGTCTTAATGGCTACAACCACTATTTTCACCCTTATCAACCTTCTTGACAGCTTTGGGATGCATTGGCAGCTTACAGAGCTGAGCAAGAATAGAAGTGCAGGGGAAGTTTTGGCTCTCGTCCTCATTCTCACCATGCCACAAGCAAGAGGAAGACCCCGTAGAGGTGCAGGGTGGTATGTGGCCGACTCACGGCTGAAAAGGCATAAGAGATTTGAGTGAGCTCTGGTTCTTTCCAAGAAAAAGAGACCTAGGGAGTCCAAAGCAGCAGACTCACCCCCCAGAACATATGTTGAGGAAATTCCTTTGGCAGAACTCACCCATGAATTTTCTGAAAGTCGCATGTTTACGGTTCCAGACAATTGGAACCCCCCTGCATGTTTTGGAGCAGAAGCACTACCTCCCCGCCCACGAGAAGCACACGGTCCCATCAATGCTCCCATTGAGGAATTTACCACCTGCCTGGTAGAGGAAGAGCTACTGGAAGGCAACGAGGAATTGAAGCCGCAATGAACGCAACATGCACACTAGGAGGCAGACGTTGAGCAAAAGTCACCACCCTCACCACCACTTCTTCACCCGGAGCACGTGAACCTGATTTTCAAGGTCCGCAACATGGTGGATGACCAAATCTTCAGAGCTGTCTGCGTTAACCAATGCCTGGACATGATGTACGCAGCCTACTCTAGATCCACCCCACGACGACAATGCCCCACCCGCGCTCATCTCTATGCCATTCCTGTCAGAAGTGGAAAGGAGACAGACGATTGTGAGGACACCGGTTAATAGGTTCTCCTATTCAACATTGTTCAAAACTCTTTCTCTTTTTGATGTTTATCAGAGTTGTATCTCTTCTAGTTCATAGCCATGGTAGCGATAGCATAGGCATTATCAAACTACTGTTGAAACTGGTCATGCACCCTAGTTTCCTACAGGTAGGGTGGAAAAACAATGTTTTTAACTTGCATGCTAATTCGGATAGGCCAGCTGTCTTGGTTTCCTTCATAGGCGGGACAACTGGCACCTCCATGTCATGGTGTAATTTTGAAGCATTAATATAATAGGATCTATTTTTACTTAAAAAAAATAAATATTGCTTCATTTGCGTGAGCTCACATATGTTGTTTTGTCATTCAACTCTTCACATGTTGTATTTGCTTTTCCTTCATGTAGTTCTCCATTCCTAGACTAATCTCCTTCACGCAATTTCCTATTCGTAGATTAATTTCATTTACGCAATTCAATTTCAGTCATGTGTTAGATTAATGATTCTATTTCAGTCGTGTGTTAGATTAATGATTATATTTCAGTCGTGTGTTAGATTAATGATTCAATTTCAATTATAGATTAAACATTAGATTAGATTAGTTCCACTTCAATCTTGCATATGCTTTGTGTGTGCTTCTTCAGTTTACAAACCCTAGGTTGACAAATTAAATAGTTGGGCAAATACTACAATGCAATTAATTCAACATTAGTTAGGCCCAATGTAACGACTGTTGTCCCCTTGTTACAATTTTTGTTCCCTTTATAGGAAGTGTCATTCATTTGAATAGAATAACTGTCATTCCCTTTATGATTGTTGTTCCTTTGCAGGTATTGCATCTCTGGAGGCTAGGTATTGAAAACAAAAGGAAAGAACCTACATAGGCAACAAGTAAAATTCTTGTGTCAGTGCCTACCTTTGGCTGATGCATAGAAGTTGTTTTTAGGACATCTTTAGAGCCCAACATTTTGGTTTCGTTGTCGGGGAAGCATGATGGATTGAGGTATTAGTTTCTTTTTAAATTTAATTCATGCAAGTGTGATCTAGACGTGTTGGTAAGGGGTCATATAAGCTCATGAGAGGAGACTCCTCATGTTCTCCCTACCAACTAGGTAAAAGTAGTTTCAATTTCTACAAGAGTGTTTAATTCATGCAAGTGTGATCTAGACATGTTGGTAAGGGGTCATAGAATCTCGTGAGAGGAGACTCCTCATGTTCTCCCTACCAACTAGGTAAAAGTAGTTTCAATTTCTGCAAATTTCAATTTAAGCAAGAGTGTTTAATTTCTGCAAGTGTGATCTACATGTGTTGGTTCTAAGGGTCTTAGAAGCTCGTGAGAGGAGACTCCTCACTGTCCCTACCAACTATCAGGAATGTTTTAATTTCCACAATTGTGAAGAGGAATTGTTTTTGGTTTCAGTAAGAGTGCTTTTATTTAAGTTTTTATTTATTTATTTATATTTCAGTTTTGGGTGTTGTAAGAATCCTTTTTTTTAACATGATTTAACAATGAATTTAAGCTTGGAACAACTCACTCAGATCCTAGCAAAAGTCGAGGTCTCCTCTTCTCTGGAAGATGAAATATCGACAACATCTAAAAGCTTATTCACTCCTCCTGAGGTGAACGAAGAATCAACATACGAAGAACCTTGCATATTTAATGAAGAACCAATAGGCATGCAAGAGGTCAAAGAGGACAGAGAGGAGCTACAACATGATATTAGTAAGACAAATTATTCCTACAAAAGCCTAATCAAATGCTAGTTTCAAGAAAGTACTAGGTTAGTTCCACTTAGTTTTCCTTTTTATTTTTTTAATTTAGAACTTTAGCAGCTAATTTCGCACGTCCATACATATTCCCGACTGTCAATTGCGAAATTGAAAGATAACATATTTTTATTACTGTTGCATGCATGGCTACATTGGTTGTTTGATTATATGTAACTAATCTCTCATTTCTAATTAGCGTAGCGTAGGTAGGATTTTATTTTTATTATTTTTTTTGCTAGAATAAGTATGCTCTCCTCCACGCTTCATGCGATCGTGAGGATCAAAAAGTAGGATGACTGATTGGTTGATTTCAGGAAACGAAATTTTTTTCCTAATCTATTTTTTTCGTCTTCCATTTGCTCATATATTTTTAATAAGCTTGTAAAGTAGTTTTCATTTTTTTTTTTTACTTTAAAAACATAATAGGAGAAATAAATGAAAAGTTGTGCATCCTCCATCTGCAAATCAAAGAAATAAAACAATAAGTACAGAGAGAATATATATATATATATATATATATATATATATTAATGGTTTAATGGTCTAACGCGCAGAATGATGGTACCGCATCCTTACCAAAATATATGCATTACTTCATAATACAGAAAGGAATTTATCCATGCATGTATTACTTGCGTAAATGATTTGACATTGTGGTTGAAAAATTATAATGAGTATATTGTATCTGATTATTTCGAGGAGGTAATTCTCCATGTGTATCTTGCTCAACTTCATCAGTTATTTCTTATCTAATGTTGCAGAAAGGCTTCTCAGTATGTAAAAGCTACACGAGGTATCACAAATCCAAATATGGGTTCCGCATGCCAGTTACTGTAGTGTCTAAAGAGGGTGCATGCATCTCCATTGAGTCCAATTTCTGATCCGGGACTTGCGAGAATGTTTACTGTTCCTGTGAAGAGTTACACCCATGAGATTGTCGCCCTATGGTATAAGGCTCAGAGATATTGTTGAGATGCACCCACTATTCCACACCTAACCCAATCGGTTCCTCTGATGCGGAGAATATTAATGCTACAACTCTTGACATGTTCATGGCGAATTGGTTGGCCAACAAGACTTGTTCAAAAGTTTCATTGAAGTTGTTCATAAGTATGATGAGCTATACTACTGTTATAAAATACGTCCTCAAACTGGACATTAATATCACTACAGAAGCCAGCACGCAAAAGCATGCAAATCTGATTTACTACTTTCCTTCTTGTCTGCGTTTTCTTATGAGAGTTTCAGCATCCCACAACAAAGCACAACGAAATTAGCCAATGATTTATCAGTGTCTTCTGAAGACTAGATGCGAAGAACCATGATTTGGTCACTAAAACGTAATATTTTATATTTGGCTAAATGTGGATGCAAACGCCTCGACTTCCAGCAAAAGAAATGGAGGAAGATTCAACCATTTGGGTTGACAGATTTACCAGGATAACATGGGGAAAGCTTACAAGAGGAGTCTGTTATAGTACCTTTATCCTCACGCGATGAGAATGGCAGATCTGGATGGATAACACGCCTCAATGAATAGCTGGTAGAGGATCCATTTTGATAGCACATGATCCATTTACATGGTGGATATAACACGGATTTGCGGATCCCACCTCAAGTCCCTCGAAATCCGGTTTTAGATTGTTTATCTCCTCGTTCAACCGCATTCAAGGATTTTTCTACAAGACATTCCAAGACTAAATCCAAGTTGATTGATTTGCAACAATATTCTTCCATATCTGACAATGACTGGTGATCTTATTTTCAAAACCGTCAACATCCACATCATATCTGAAATCAGAGATTTCGATCAGAATTAATTGATTGTTGGAAGCCTTGTGTGGCTTACTGTTTCTATACACAGACATGGAAGAAATGCCTCTCACTTTCCTTCATAGGGGAGAATGAAAACACCAAATTCGAACATGCCTATTGCCTTGCATCAGTAGCAGGCCTACTCTTGGTGAAGATGATATCATCTCACGTGTACAGTGTGTGCAATCCTCTCACACAAAAGTTCTTCCAACTTCCTGCCCTGAATTCGATAAGGCGACCAAAGCTTATGGGCATTGTGAATGATGGAGGAAGTGACGATGACTACAGCTCTGGAGAAAACTACAATGTGGTAGTGGTCAGTCGGGGTAGTAATAGAGGACGACATATTGTGGAAATCTATGATTTGCGTGAGAAGATATGGAAGACTACTACATCCCTGCTAGAGATTTGGGATGTAATGTCAGGTCAACTTGTTTTTTCCATAGGGTTCGGAGGGCACGCGGATCCAGTATTACGAACGCCTGGTTGTTTGGGATCTGATCCTAACATTTGGCTACTCTAAGTAAGGCTTCTAGTGATCACCTTGCACTTAATGCAGATTCAAAATGGATATCTAGGAGGAAGATTTGAAATATCTGGTTACACGAGTTTCTGAAAGTGAAGATGGTAGCTCAAAATTAGATGAATTTTTTAGATCCGAGAACGCATTACTCAACGACGATGAGGGTGGTGATTTGACGAAGTTTTTCAAAGTCCACTATATGATTAATGACAGATTCATCTCCTCAATGGAGATTCAAACAGGCATTGTGTAATTTGGGTTTTATTCAGAGGGAAGAGTTGGCGAACTGCCAACGAATGTGCATATGATATATGCACTTCCTATTGATATTCACGAACCCTCGGTTCATTCTCCTCCATAACAAATCAAAGTGAAGAGGGCAGTCTGATCACAGAGCGGAGAAGGATCCTTCCATCACTATCTCAAAACTGATTGGATCTGTGGTTGTGCAAAGAACTTTGGCAAATGGACAGCATAGAACAGACTTAAAATGTTGTGGCCTTAGGCGACACAAACTTCTGGAGCATTCATGGTGGCCTGCACTACAAGTATAGAAAGTCAACAACTATTGTTTTTTTTGTTTTATAGTAAAAAATGATTTTTTTCTTGTATTTGTTTTTAATTTTCTCTCTTTTGTTTTTTTCATTTTAAAAAAAGATTATAATAACAAAAAAAATAAAATTGTTTGTTTTATTAAAAAAAAATTAGTTTTAAAGAATTTCATTTTATCTCCCTGTTTTATTATAAAAATATAAAACCATCATAAAATTATTTTTTTTTGTTTTATTATAAAAGTTTGTTTCTATTTCTTTTTTTTTATTATATATATATATATATAATGTCAAGACATAATAAAATAAAAATATATATATAATAAAATTAAGATTAAAAATAAAAATTAGAAACAAATTATAAAAATAAAACCAAACAAAGACAAATAAATTGCAAATGGACTTTCTTTTTCCCCTGAAAACAATATGAACATATGTTTTTGTGATTTTACGCTAAGCAAGTAATCAATGATGAAACAAACACGCATGCAATGACCACGACAAGAGGTATAAAACACATTTTATTTTTTTACTTTGTCGCAATTGTCCTTCTTTCTGCATGTTATATTTTCAAACATCTCACAAGTTTTCATGTAGGATTTGTACTAAGTTTTTCCAGGAGTGCGACCGATCGCATCCTACTGCTGAAGTGATTTTCAAAAATTAAAAAAACTTTTGAAAAAAAAGACATGCTTTCTTGACTGCTTGAAGGAGTTGTTACTCATCATAAACATCATGACGTTTGTTGTTACACTGAAACCTTTTCATAAACCCATTTGCATCATGAATGTCTTCCTCCATTTCTCCATCAAAGCAGATTGGTCATCCCTGTGTTGAAGCCCATATTCCATTGAATTATCCTTCATGACTTCGCACACATCTATCTTTCTGAGTCGCATACATCTCTTTAGCTTTTTCAATTCAGTTTTCCTTGTCAATAAAACTATCTAGCTCCCTTTCCATGACTACATTGCCTTGCCATACACACTGTTACTACTAAGATATTTTCATTTATAGTCCTACCACTTATTTTATAAGAACTTGCGTTGACTGATGTGGGATTCCCTAAGGCCCACCTTTCAACAAGTCTTTCCCCATCGACCTCAACACCTTATCTGGGATATAGACTAGAGTCCATTTTGAGTACCTAGAGGCTTGCATGCCTTAATGGCAAGTTCTCTCGCTGAAAATCATGGGAATACATCAATGTCCCTTGATCGTCAGATCTTGCAAGTGGCTCGACATCAGCTCATTCATTTCGCACTTCGCAAGATGTACTCAAGTACCTTGGCACTCATTGACATCAATGATGAGTTGTCTCGCATTGGTTAACAACATTCATCATTGGTCGGTAATCCAATGACTTCTTTTCATGCTCGATATCGAAACATTCATTCACATGATTAGAATTGTACCATTAGGTTTAGTAGAGGGTGAAGACTATACACTTTTCATGACTCTATCAACAGTTACAACAACATGAATTCAACCATATGAGAGTACCATAGTTCCACTTTCATACTTTCTCTTTTCCATGATTCATTCAGCAGTAGTACAGATTCCTCCACTTCACATTCTCTAATCCAACAGATAGTGACATCTTCACATTCCATGATCCTACAACAGTGACATCTTCCATGCTCCAGCAGCCACATCAACCATATTCCTATTTCATAGTTCATCAACATTTTGGGTAAGTGGAGGTATGTTATTTTGTAAACTTTAATCATGTAATTCCTCAACTACTAGCAATGAATAATTTGGAAAATTGCCTCACCAAGTTCCCTTTCCTTTTCACTTCTATGACTTATGGCATGTTGCATGAGGACATGCAACCAATTCATTTGGGGGGTAGGGAACTTTATTCACTATAATCACTCCATTTTTCCACTACCATCATTCCATTTTTTCGTCTCATTTTCCATTTATGAACATTTCTTTTTCAACATTTATTTTCCAACTATATTGTGTTGCACTTTGCTTTAAAAGCACTGATATATATATATATTGGCATGATTCACAAATATAAAAAAGGGCTTTCTTATACTCAACGATGTTTTCTTATGCACATTTGATAGCATATATTTTCTAGTAAGAATATGGGCAAATTATTATCATAACAACAAGAGAACAAATAAACGAAATGAATGTTGTTAACACAAGAACCAACATTGTTTATATTCATGGTTGTCACACAAGAACCAACCATAAGAAAATGAAAGTTGTTACTCATGTAAATCCCATCCTAGAAACATTCATTATCATCACTCAAAGCCAAACATTCCGATGCTAAAAATTTCTTGAGAAGATCCATGCATGGTTGCATGAGGACATGCAACAAGTTAAGTTGGGGGGTATGTTGGGGCTCAGAAATGTCCTATTTTCATCCACCTTTCCCTTCATTACTCTTCACATTTCATCTCCCCATTAACCTTTCATGATATCATCTTCATAAATATACTTGGGTTTCAAATTATTATTCTTCACTTTATTCATTTTAGTATTTAAAAGGAATTTGTGATTAAATGTTAGAAAATCAACATGTTTTCATATATATCTCAAAAATGTGTGAGCTTTGAATGTGTAGGAATATGAGAAGGATTAATTCAAAATTACTTCTCGAATACTTCCTCCACCATTTCAATATTTGAGGAGATAATTCAAGCCCATTCCAAGGAGAAAATCACGGAGATTTGGTTGGAATATCTTATCTGAGATGTATGAGAGATATGTGTGAGGATTTGAAGGGATTATATTTTGTAATAATGGGAAAATAGTTGAGAGAAAAGTGGATCTGTAATTATGAGATGGTTATCTTATCTTCAAGGCTCTCATGCATAAAAGAGAGTGCTCTCTCTTCATGAGGGTGTTATTAGGATGGAAATTAGAGTTATTTGGTAGTCATTTAGTAGTAGTCCTTAGGATTTGAAAGAGAAAGGGATTCTTAGCTTTGATTCATGGTTTTGGTTTCCATGATTTCATTATTTTGTTATGAAGATTGATTTGATTATTGTAATGTAAGATTTTTTCATTTGCGTGAGCTCACATATGTTGTTGTGTCATTCAACTCTTTACATGTTGTATTTTATTTTCCTTCATGTGGTTCTCCATTCCTAGATTAATCTCCTTCACACAATTTCCCATTCCTAGATTAATTTCATTTACCCAATTCAATTTCAGTTGTGTGCTAGATTAATGATTATGTTTCAGTCGTGTGTTAGATTAATGATTCTATTTCAATCATGTGTTATATTAATGATTCTATTTTAGTCGTGTGTTAGATTAATGATTCTATTTTATCTGTAGCTTAAACATTAGATTATATTAGTTCTTATTCAATCTTGCATATACTTTGTGTGTGCTTCATCAGTTTACGAACCCTGGGTTGACAAATTAAATAGTTTGGAAAATACAACAATGAAATTAATTCAACATTAGTTTGGCCCAATGTAATGATTGTTGTTCCCTTGTTACGATTGTTGTTCCCTTTACAGGAAGTGTCATTCATTTGAATAGAACAACTGTTGTTCCCTTTATGATTGATGTTGCTTTGCAGGTGTTGCATCTCTGGAGGTTGGGTGTTGAAAACGAAAGGTAAGAACCTAAGTAGGCAACAAGTAAAATGCGTGTGCCAGCGCCTACCTTTGGCTGATGCATAGAGGTTGTTTTTAGGACATCTTTAGAGCCCAACAAAAATATTAACATTTTTTTATGGTTGTCTGTATCTTCTACCAGGTTCCTCGACTCCATACCCTTGCTTCGAATAATCTAGAAAGCGTTTTGGTCATCATCTTTCATCTTCTGGCTTCACACTTTGGGGGGAAATCTGTTACACATCAAAATTCCTCACTTCGATAATGTCACATTATCATTTTTGTAAGTGTCGTAAGTGTCACAATTTTGTTGCAAGTGTCAAATTATTTTCACATAAGTGTCTCATCATGAACGACACCATGAAAAAACTTGATACAACCCCTAAAACATGTTAGAAGAAGAATCCCCATCATTTGATAGTGGAAGCAAAGTGTTTTTCTATGAGAATTGGTCATCTTGGCAAATTTTGGAAGATCAGTGCTCCCCTTCTCATATGCATGGAGCGCTAGCACTCCTTTCCCATCTCACAGGGAGCGTTGTAGTGCTTTGTTTCCCATTCTAAGGGACTGCCGAATTGGTTGAGAAAATCTTGGAAGAAATCCCCTTTTTATCTAAAGAAAACTATGGATGGATCAAGTTGGTTTGGCTCGAATCCAACCTCTAGGTTATATCTAATGGGAATACCAAAACTATTGGATCCATATCCTAAACTAATCCCAAATATAACCAAGATGGTTGAGCCTCTCAAAGCCTATAAAAGGAGGCATTCTCACGGTGAACAAGGAGGAAAATAATCAGCAAAAACATTGTCATTTTGATCGTGGATCTTTTGAGCAAGGGGTTGGACGAGGAGGACTTGGAGAGGCTACTACAACATCATCTGAATATTGGAAGTATATCTTTAAGGTTCTCATCAATATACCCTGCATATTTCCTTCAAGCTTGTGTATTCTTGCATGTGCTTGTCTACTGTTCTTTCGATCTTTGTAGATGAATTTGCTTGATATAATATTGTAGAGTAGGAGTTATTTTTTTCTCTTTATTTTCCATTGCATTGTAGGTATCAGGTTATGCTAAGGATTTTGGAGATCAAGCTTGGATTGGAAGTAGTGAGAACAAACTTCGAAACAAGGCGCATCACACTCTTTCTCCCTCTCTCTCTCTTTCTGATTAGTTAAACTAAATTCAAAGGGATGTTAGTGTCAACTTGTGTTTTTCTATCTTGGTATTAGAAGTCTAGAATCCAAGGGAAAATTGACCTATCCACAGGGGAATTATTCTCTTACAGACATCCTAGGGGATCTTTTTTATCATGTCAAAATTATGCAATATATTTCCATTCTTTTAGGTTTTCTTCTACTTTAAACAAACATGTATTTGATATTCATTTTCAATACTTATCGATTCATGTAGTGTTGATACTTCCATTCTTTTAGGTTCAAAATACATATGGTATCAGAGTGAGGTTACATACACTAGGGTCTATGAACCCACATACTTAGTAAAATTCATGGCAAATTATTAACTCCACTTAATTATGTTTGTTTTCCTTTTAAGTTGATTGAAATTTGAAATTTTTATATCCATGCATGCAAAGGCATTAATGGATAGAAAAATAGGAAGAGGTAGAAGTAGGGTATCTAGAGGTCATAGTGCATGACCTCCACTTTAGTGTACACCTCTTCCATCTCCTCCTAGATTAGAGTTTCATGGAAACACACCTACACATGAAGTTATTACAAGGATGGAATCATTTCAAAGAATGTCAAATTCTTTGACTATTAGGATGAACCAAGAAGTAAGTGGTGCTTCTATTCTTGGAGAGGGCCAATAAATCCTCATAATGTTAGTGGTCAAAGAGAACTGGAGAAATTTAAGTTTCCAATGCTTTGGGGTTCCATTGTTGGAGAGGTAGTTGAAGCAYGACTCAAGAATATGGCCATTTKCTTTGTAATGAGAGATTATGCTTCTAAACTTAAGGTGTGTATAGGTATCTTCSAGCTAAAAGGAAGCACACTATTGYGGTGGAAGACATTATTCMCACAATTGAGTATGGATKCTTTTGATATATCATGGGAACTATTTGATGAGCATTTTAGAGAATGTTACATTTTTYAGGAGTTCATTGAAAGGAATTTGAATGAKTTCAACTCCATAAGATAGGGTAACATGTTAGTACCTAAATATGAAACTAGATAATAAAAAAATGGATATTTTAAGGTATACACCACATTTGAACATAGAGAAGTTATGAGTCAATAAGTTCATTTATGGGATAAGTTATAACATCATATCAAAATTTTAAATATTGATTCCCTATACTTTGCATGAAGTAGTTCAAAGGGATATCATAGTCAAGGAAGAACACATGAGAGGTGATCAATCAATACCATATAGACCTTCAAGTTTGGGAGGATAAAGATAGAGTTCTCAATGAGTTATCACACATAAACTAGTGACATAGCATAAGGATTCACCAAGGGGCCATGGGATGGAGACCCAAATATATCAATTAGGAGGTTAGAGGCCACAAATGTAGCAAGGAGATACCAAATCATAGAAGAGTCAAAGGATTGGTGGATACACCTTTACATAGTTTGAGAGTTTGAGGAAACCTCCTAAGAGGGGGTGGTGGAAATGTGGAGTGTTGCACTTTTAGAGAGAGTGTCCACATCTAGTGAAAGGAGCTGGTTAGGAATAGAGATAAACCATTGTCGGTGATTTATGTAAATCCCACATGATTCATGTAGTGGTGAGCCATCACTAGGTTGAGCATCGCGTTATTTTTTGGGGTAGATTGGATAGACACTTCTGCATTGGATGTTCCTAGTGTGTGGAAGTTTCCAAGCAACACTCTCTATATAGTAACTTTATAAAGTGTTTTTATAAAGTACCTTTTATATTTAATGACTTAAAGTGAATTTTCATAAAGTTGAGTGACTTAAGTGATTTAATTCATCTCAACGATAGATTAAGTCATAATAGTTGATCTTGGGAAGGTAATATCTAATCTTGACCATTGATATCTTAGGGTTAGGGATTTGGTCATTTAGAGATTATAAAGGTATATCTAAGGAGAGTGAGAGGAACACATTAAATGAGAGAACATTCAAAGAGCTAAAGAGAGGAACAAAGGATGAGTTTGTAGCAAGAGGGAAAGAGGGCACAAATACCAAGTGAAGAGGCACAAATCCCAAGACAATGTGGGCACAAAAATTGAGGTGAATATCGACATTAGCAAAAAAATCAAGATAGATTTCTTGTTGTCCATACAACAATGTATTATCCATATGTATAGTTTCTATTATGAGGGTTTGTTGGACCATACAACTCACATTTATCTTTGGTTGTTGGGTTGTACAGGTCGTACACTGTTTAGTACAGTTGGGCACAAATTTTGAGGAAGATATTGGAGATGGGGAGGCCATATAGTACATACATAAAACTTTGAGCATGATTTGAATGTTGGTACATATTTCTAAATGTTGTAATTATTGTTGTAAATTTCTAAGTTATTCTCCATGGGTAGATGTTGTAGCAGACAACAACCTCCCAAATTTTGCATGTGATATAAATAAATTCGGTACCCTTCATTCTTTTTCATTTTGAAAAGAAAAAATATTTTTAATTTTTTTTGAAAAATCATCATGTTTTCACTTAATTTTTATTTTCAGTTTTTGAAAATTTTGTCCTCTGAATCTTCATCTAGATTTTAATGACATCTTCTTTCTTAGTTGTTTTCATTTTTGCCAGGTCATTTGATCAACATATCCTTGATTATTTTTCTCATCTACATTATTTTTGACAATTTATACTTGACCTACAATATTTGAAAAAAGTCCTAAATTCATGATTATATTGTTTCTATAAGTCTTTTGTTTTGAAAATATTTAAGAGTTTGAAAACTGCAAAATTCTATTGACCTTTAACTATATCTATGAAAACTTAGGTTATCTTTTCGAAGATTTAATCAAGGTTGTCATTACCATAAATAGGGTTAATATTTTAATCCAAAACTCAAAACAAAAGGTGATTAATTGAGTTTTTACATTGTCATCACGAATTATAATGGCTTTAATTTATCGCTATAGTCTTATGTTTTTTCATACCTCATGCAAATGGGTGATATTTTCGAAGATATGTTAATCTCCCTCCACATTTTGTACTAGTCTTCCTTGCCATTATGGAAAATTGATTACACATCTCAAGTCATTATAAGATTACTCTGTCGAGGGGTTTGCATTTTTTTTTTTTTTTTTCTTTTACCTCGAGAGTTGAGGGTTTTTACCTGTGTGTGAGGGTTTGTTACCTTTCCATGAGAGGTTTTCCAAGCTGTAGTAAAATTTCAGTATGGGTATGATTTCCATAATCAAACCTGGCATTGAACTTATTAAATCTAACGAAGACTATTATCCTACATTTCAAAAGGTTGGCTAGTTAGATTTCTTGTGGATGTTTAATGGTTATAATTCATAGGTTACTAAATCTTTTGCATTGAATTTTAACGACGAATGCACCAAGGTTAGAGATATTGAGTTATATATAAATAAGGAAATGATAGCCCGAGTGACCAAGTTGTCGTTAAAAGGGGAATGTTGGTCCAAGACCAAAAGAGTAAAATAAATCCCTTGGTCAGAAATCTTAATTTCTCCTGAGTGAAAATACGATTACAAATGTATTCCTATATCCCTAGTGAAAGAAAAATGGCATTTTATTTTAGGAATTATCAAAGGTTTTATTACCTACGAAGGTCAATATCGTCTTTTCTTTATATACCACTTCCGGTTGCTAATGGTTTTCATAGATTATGATTTGAATATGTCAGTTTTCTTGCTCAAAATCCTTTCGAAAATGGCTCATTTTTACCAGAGGAAACATCTTAGTTTAGACAGAAATATTTTCCATCATGGTTTAGTTAAAATTTTAATTAAGTCTCAGATAAAACAAAATAATGATTCTTGGGATGAATTTGTGAAGAGAAATCATTTTCAGGATAACCGTTAGTCAAATTTACAGACTCACAACTCTGAGTTAGAGTTTGAAACCTTGAATCACGTAGAGGATAATGTCCTTCCTCACCCACAGGTTTCCGTTTCTCAACAAAATTTTGAGGTTACACACAGTCAATGATTAATATTGAACCTCAAACCAAAGTCAATCGTTTTAAGAGAAATACCCCAGGTTTCTTCTGAAGCATCCAAATAGACTTTGGTTTCCTCTCTTGCATACGAATGTGGTAAAAAAGAAAGTCCCCCTATTTTTTAAATGAGTGATGATTCTAGTAAGTTAATCAATTTCATGAACAAACGTCAAGGAAGAAGATTTCCATAATGCACTGAAAACAAATCTAGGAAAAATTGTCATGTTAGTTCTCTTATTCAAAGAGAAGATGAGGAATTAGTTAAAAATCAAAAACTTTCTTCTCCCCAGAACATTTCTCCGCATATAATCGAGGAACATGTTGAAAAGGTTGTTGAATAATATGAGAAATGAAAATCTAAAATTGATCCAAATATGGAAGTTTCCTTCTGGAAAGATAAATATTATTTAGTAGCTCCTATGCTACAAGTAAATATAATTGATTTAGAGCTTAAAAACCAACTTCTCAGAGCAGGAAACAAATCATTGGTTGAAATCCAAAGAAAACAAGCTTCGGGTTCTAAGCATGACGAAAAAGGAGAGTCAATTACTATCAACTCGCTAGGAGTTAACATTTTCGTTAACACAAAATTTAATACTTTACCCCATAATGCTCAATGATTAAGGTGTTTTATTTTGATGGTATGAGTTAAAAAAATTCTTTATTTTATTTTTTTTGTTTTGTTTAATTTTCATTAATAAATGAGTAGATACAAAATTTAAAATTTTGTAGCAACTCTAATTTTGTCTTTATGTTTTACTAATTTTTGGTTTTTCCTCTTTCTTGTTTTTACAGGTGTTAAAAGAATGACCTGGATGAATATGGGATATAGAATATTAGTTTTCCAGGCATAATTTCGAAATTGAACAGTTAGTTGGTAAAAGAAAAATATTTCCATTTTATGTATTTTGTTAATATACTTTGGGAATTAACACATCTCTGGCGATCGTCTGACAACCACGACTTTGGTCTAGGGTTTCAGATTCGCGTGGGTCATCCATGACCCCTTTTGAGGAGGGGGGACCCCCAGGATATATTTCCTCGGATCTTTAGGCCTTTCATGCCTTGATCTATTCATATAAAAAGACCCACAAGTCTCCTCCCTACAGATTCATAAAATAATTGGATGATATTCCTAAAGTGGTCGTTCACCCATCTTCAACTAGTCTTCTAGCACTTAGATTGGTAGAAAATTGGTTGATAGGGCAGATCACAAGTCTCTGACCCTCTCCTAAAGACATGCATCACTTGATAGACCTAAACTGGAGAAAAATGATCCGAGGGCATATGTCTACGACCTTCCGTGGTAAGGGTTTCTTTGCATTCTTATTTGAAAAAAAGAAGATAGGTATTTAATCTTTCATAGTGGACCTTATTTCATGGGTGCAAGAGGAATGTATCTCAATAAATGGACCCCAGAATTTAGTCCAGAAAATAATATTCCCTTAGCAGTCCATGTCTGGGTTAGGCTACCATTTCTCCCTTTGCATTATTGGAATGATGAAACCCTAAAAAACATAGGAAACTCGTTGGGAAAATACATCAATCGTGCTAAACCAAGAGAAGGGCTTTAGGATTATGCCAGAATATGTGTGGAAGTGGATTTGGAAAAATTACTCCCATAGGCAATCCAGTTGACCCTAGATAACTGATGTTATGTGCAACAGGTCGACTATGAGAAAATCCCATTCAAATGCAAAGCATGTCATGAATATGGACACTTTGTGAAAAATTTTCCACAAGACAAAGAATCCCAGACACAAGACTCGAAACAAGATCAATGGAAACAACCAAAAAGGAAAAAAACTAATGGGAAGGCGGCTTCCCTAAACCCCCATAAGGACAAGGTGAAAAATCCACAGATCCACGAGAAAACCCCCCCAAGCTCCCCACATAAAGGAGAATCAATTCACAATAGATTCAACAGATTACCAACAAAAGATAACATGGAGGAACTTAGGGATCATCAGGAAGAAAATGAAAAAAGGAGGCAAGAAGAAACAAAAGAAGAAAACAGAAAAGGAAAAGAGAAATAAATCTTGATTTCAAGTGGGGAAAATAGATTAAAATTTGTTTCATATCCCCAACCAAAGATTAATGTTCTTTCTGAGGAATAAAAATAGGAAACTTCTGATAGAAACTCATACCTAGAGGTCACCCGACTAGGAACAATTAAAAAAGCTAGAATAAAATCTAATAGAAACAAAAGGGAATCGACAGGAGATCGGGAGAAGGAACTAGGAATTCAAAAAATATTAGAGGAAGTGCTAAGGAAAGACAAAAGATTAGGTAAAAATAAGTCAACCCTTCACAAGGGAGCAACCTCTCAGCCCTCTAAAGGGGAGGAACAAAACCCATTAGTAAATGATGAAAGTTGACTCCTGGAATTGTAGAGGTCTAGGGAGTAGGAAAAAAAAAGAAGTTCGAAAGATAATAAAAATCGAAAATACCTCAATCCTTCTACTCCAGGAGACAAAAATGAGGGATCAAAAAAACCTCAAGGAAATGCAAAAAAATTGGAAAAAAGGAGAAGGAAAATAAATTAGCTCGAGAGGCGCCTTAGGAGGGACCTGCACAATGTGGAACACAGAAAAATTCATTCTAAAGGATCACCTACAGTCCCATTTCTAGATGATGGTCTCTCTATCTAGAAAGTCATCAGGTATGATCTACACAATTCATAATGTTTATATGCCAAATAATTATTTGGAAAAAACTGAGTGTTGGAGATCCCTCCTAGACCTAGCCAATGACAATCTTCCCAAAAATCTAATTATAGTTGGGGATTTTAATACCACTAAAGGGTTAAAATAAAAGCGAGGTGGTTTCATAGTGAGGGACCAATTCAGGAAAAAAATGGATGATCTAATCTTGGATCTGGATCTCTTTGATGTTCGCCCCTCCAAAGGTCTTTATACCTGGAACAATAGAAGAGCAGGGCCATGCCACATTGCAGCCATACTAGATTGGTTTTTAAAAATAAGCTCATTTCTTGCATTACCAGACACAACCTCTTCAATGATCCTTCTGTGGGTAGGCTTGGACCACGAGCCTATCACGTTAGCGTTTGAATCTCAGAAAAAATTGAGACATATTCCTTTCAGATTCAACCCCATATGGATGGACCGACCGGATTTCTATCCCACTATAATGCGAGTTTGGAACCAATGGATCAATGGTTCCCCGGTGTTCATCTGGGAGAAGAAGTTGAAGCTGGTAAAGGAGACCCTTAAATCCTGGTCAAAAGCCTCCTCGAGACTGATACAACTCAAGGTCAAAGAAAAAAACTACACCTAGAAAAATCCAAGGGGATATGGAGAGAAAAGAAGTCCAACAAAGTCAAATAATATCTGAACAAAAAACACACAATGAGTACATTCAAGCATTAAAATAAGAATAAATCACCTATATATTAAAGTCCATAAGTCTCTGGCTAAAAGAAGATGATAAAAATACCTCTTTCTTTCATAGGCAAGCAAAAGTAAGACATTGGACAAATCAAATCTCAGAAATAAAAACCCAGACGAGAGAAATCATAAAGGATTTTGATCAAATCAAGAAACAAACATCCAACCACTTCCTCAAGTTACATACCTCATAAATATTGACAAAGGAAGACTCAACCGACTCTCTCCTCACTCATATTCCAAGAAAAATATCTGAAAAAGATAACCATAAGCTTAATCAAAAAATTGAAGAAAAATAAATCTTAAAAGCAATTAATCAAATCAATGAAGATAAATCCCCAGGCCTAGATGGTTTCACTCTTCATTTCTATAAAATGTTCTAGCACATAATCAAGCTAGACTTCATTATAATGATAAGATATGTGCACAATTCAAAAAGAATGGGAGGAGCTACCAATTCCTCCTTTTTAGCTCTTATTCTGAAAGAACTTGGAGCGACCTCTCTAGAAATATTTAGACTTATCTCTTTATTTAATATATCCTATAAAATCATGGCTAAAATCATTATTAATATGCTTACTCATTTTTTCAGATCACTAATTATTCCCAATCAAGGAGGATTTGTGGCAGGTGGACAAATTTGGGACAACTTTATCCCGGTGCCAAAAGAAATCCACTCAAGAAAATTTTGAGGATAATCATGTATGGAAATTAAATTGGATATGGAAAATGTGTTTGATAGAGTAGAGCACGAATTCCTCTTTAAAGTGATGTAGAAGTTTGGGTTTAACCAAGAGTTTTTATCCCGGATGGGGTCCTGTATTTCTAATCCATGGATTGGCCATATTTTAAATGGAAGACCATCCCCCTTCTTTAGAGCCTCTAGAGGCCTAAGACAGGGCTACCCTCTCTCCCCCCTTCTTTATGTGATCATGGCATAATCTCTCAACATAAGACTAGAATGGGAATGCACCAATGGAACAATCCCATGACTCAAAATAGCTCAAGGCATTAAGAGAATCAATCATTCACAATTCGATGATGACACGATCCTCTTGAGTGGAGATTCTAAAGTCATGGCAAGAAGAATCAAGCAGGCACTAGATATCTACCTCTCAGTCTCGAGACGTCTCTTGAATAAGACCAAAATTCAAATCTATGTGTGGAATGTTTCAACTCTTAACCGCTTAGGTATTACTCAAATCCTAGGATTTTCTATCTCAAATGAGTGGAAAACCTTTAAATACCTTGGTATCCCTACGTGCTTAAAAGCGTTCCCTGGAGAATATTGGCATCTTAATCCTCAAAAATTCAGAGAAAAATTGGAGTCATGGGGGACAAGGTGTCTCAATCCAACTGGTGGGTGGTCCTAATAAAATCAGTTATGTCCTCTCTTCCCCTTTTCCAATTCTCTTCCCTACTGGCATCAAAGGAAGCTTTGAAATACATAGCACAACTCATTCGCAAATTTATATGGCAAGGGGGAAAGTTCAATTCCAAAAAAAATCATCTAGTAAATTGGAATACAATTTCCTCTCCTAAAGATAGTGGGGGACTTAGAATCAGAGACCCTGAAGTGACCAATCTAACTATGGGATCCAAGCTACTCTGGAGAATAATTTTGGGACGAAAGGAATGGTGGAAAATGGCCATAATAAAAAAAATACAAGACGGGTGTCTAGAAATGATGTATGGATTCTATCCCAGAAAATCAACATGGCTCACAAATATGGAAACTACTTCAAGCTTCAATCCCCTTATTTAAATAGAACCTAACTTGGATGCACAGAATTGATCTCACATCTCAAGCAGAAGAGACCGACAATCTGAAAAGATGGATGACTTCAGAACAAAAGCTCACTCTTTTCGATATTTATTCTTGGAATGAAGATGGAGCCTGGAAGGCTTGGAGCTTGGGGGACACCCATGGACACATGTAGAACTAAGACCAAGTCTTGATATCTCTTCTTAAAGGAGAATCCCTGATCTAGGTGGATATCAGTGGCCACCCACCTATGCCAACTGGCTCATTTTGCCAGTTTTAGTTTGGCAATTTTGTTTCTAGTTTTTGAGTCCCAAACTTCCAGGGCTGTTTTGAGGCCCTAAAAAACGTATTTAGGGACTGCTGCAGTTAGTCTATACTTTGATTCAATTTTGATGACAACATGTGTAGTTCTCATATAGACCTTTCCAACGGGATATCATGTGCCTAAAACAAAGATCGTATGCCAAAGTTACACCCTCGGGAAGTTGATAGACCAAACTACCCAAAATGGGGTCCACTAAAATGGTGTGATTTCCACAAACGCCCCTGGAACAACACTGATGAATGTCACTCAAAACAGTCATTCGTGGTTGAGATCAAAGAGAGGGAGCCAAACCCTGATTCAGAATATGATTCAGAAAATAATGACAGAAGACAGATCATCTACACAGACCCCACTTTTATTGTCGCGACCACATCAATTCAATCAAAATAACCAATAGATCCTGAAGAGGGGGAGTTCCTTTTTCATTCACAGATGTGGGTGAAGGGGACCCGCTACATTTTATTATTGATAGTGGAAGCCAAAAGAACCTCATATCAACATAGGTCTTCAAACAGTTGGGATTGTCAACAACACCACACCCGCATCCATACAACATCGGGTGGCTTTGCCAGGTGTTGTGGTGGGAAATCTCCCTATGGACTAGCACTTAGGGTTATATTATGCATGTAGATAAGACAAAAATAATCCTACTTTCTATCATCGTCCCAGACCTAATCCCCATTTCTTTTAAGCAAATACATGGTTAAACAAACATACCTTGTTCTGGATGTTCGATGTCGATCCTTCTTCATGTTTGATCGCTTACTAGTATTTATCCTCCCAAGATGGAACTGTGTACAAAACAAGCAACAAACTCTACATGCATTTGTTCTACAGATTAATGGGTTAGAGATTCAAAAATATATTCACTAAACTATGAATAAATCATATAGTGGGATGGGAAAAGCATTTCTTTATTATTAACTTTAATGAATCAACTTACAATGTCGAGACCGGCCACTGCTCCACGAGCCTGATCCTAGGCTCCTCTTCAAATGTCCTCCAACTTCTTTGCTTTGTATCTCTCTTTGCACAAGGATGGCTAAAGGGTTGAGACAATGGGAATGTGCAATTGGGTAGAGTTTCTTTACTCATATTCTCCTCTTCCAAATAGGACCCCTAACCCTTTTTTTATAGGCTAGAATAAGCTAGGTATTTGGATGAACCCTCAACCATGCATGGTTGGGAGTTTCAGTTAACTCACCCAAAGTTGTGTGTTACGTCGACAACTTTCCTTTTTTCGTGATTTTGTAGGTCCATGCGGGTTGTTTTAGGTTAGCTAGCGTGTACACTCGTGTAGTAATGGAGTAGGACGTGTGGGCCCTTATCAAAGAGGTTTTTTAAAGAGTTGTTCAGCAATGTTTTGGAAAAGAAGGGATCTGAGATGGCCTGATGCCAGGTAAGCATGTATGGTGCAAATTAGGGTTATAACAAATGCCCCCTAATGTGTGAGGTCAGAAGAGCATCTGATGGCCGAAATACATTACCAATCTTTACTGATGTGCCAAACAAGTGAGCCTAGGGGCAAGGAACTGGGAGGCGTCATCTACAAAATAACAAATGTCTCACCTAGGCGGGCATACCCATGCTCGGGATAAAATAGAATCATGGCTACCAATCAAATACACTGTATATCCATGTCAAATAACTATATAAAGTGTAGCCACGAACAATACATAGTGGAGCTACATCTCGAAATAAAAAAGATATACATATAGAGTATCCATCTTCTAGAAGTTGATACGGCCTGATGGCTGGAGATGAGGTCTTCAGAGCTCGAGCAACAACTTCAAAATCTTCAAAACTCAAGGTAGGAGTGTAATATGAGTGTACGACTTCACTACCCAGAGGTCTTCGACGGTTCATCGGTCATGGACTAGAGAATCTTGATGATCAGACTGAAGGCTTCATGGATTTCAAACAAAGACTTGATTGGGTGTTCAAGATGACCGGGTATGAGGGCAAGAGACAAATTACAGAGAGGCTGACTCAGGATTGGTATAAACTTCCCTTGGACAACAACACGACAAATGATGAGACTTAGGGAGCATGGCATTAATCATAAGTTTATGAAGTAGGAGGCAACGCAAACTCTCCATATGTTTGGAAGAATAACCAAACGGAGGAGGACACAACTCTATGTAGTGAGAACAGCTTCCTAAGGTCATATTACATCCCATAGTTTGACGAACAAACAGACATATGTGTTTTATCCAAGGGTGACTCATTATGGTGCCAATAAAGAAAATATTTTTTCCTTCCTCTTTTTGGGGTATATTTGATTTTTTTGTCTTTTTTCAATAATTTTGGAGAAAAGAATAAAAGAATGTTACGTTAGAATGGAGGAATGAGTGTTACAAACATACAAGTTCAAGGCGCAAGGACAAGACTGATGTTCAGAATAATGATACTCAGGAAAAATCCTCTGGGGGCCAAGGGTGTTAAGACGCAGAAGCAAAGTGCTACAAGACTAGCATATAAGGTATGCAAATGCGGTTAACAAAACACACAATGGTAACGTCCTTCTATGTAAGTTTAACTAGCTCAGAGAAGGTAAGCTCGATGGTTTTTCATATTTAGAGAGTCTGAAAAAACATAAAAGGAGACTCCATTGGGGTACCTTTTTCGAAGATAGTCTAGTCGGTTTGAAAAAGGGGTAAACTAGCACCGACAAGACGTCTATTCAAAACCAGTTTAACGAGTGTGAGAAAGACAAGATCACTCGACCCTTTTTCGTTTTTAAGGAGTTTAAAAAAAGCTTAACTATGGACTCCGTCAGGAATTTTCTTCTAGACCAGTTTAACGAGTGTGAAAGAATAAGGTCACTCGACGATCTTTTCAATTTTAGGGAGTCTAAAAAGAGCTTAACAATGTAGTCCGTGGGGGTTCCTTTTTTGTAAATTTAGTCCCTCAGGCCCGAAAAAGGGGTAAAATGATACCTGAGAGTACTCTTCTAGAGAAATGAAGTTCCATAGAGTATACCTTTGTTCGTATAGTTGACCCTCCAGACCAAAAAAGGGGTAAAATACCGCCGGACAGACGTGACTTCAAATTTCAGTTTAACGAGCGTGAAAGGCCACAAGATCGCTCGACAATCTTTTCATGTTTAGAGGGTCTAAAAAGAGCTTAAAAGAAGACTCATAGAGGTTACTTTTCTCAGTTAATCCAGACGATATCGAAAAGCATAAATGCAATCTCGCCAGATGTTGCTTTCGGATCTCAAAGCAAGCTTGAAAAACAACAAAGTTAGCTCATGATCGACTCTTTGTGGGTCGATGCCTGGCATCTTCTCGAGGGAGCAGTATGATCTGATGAAAACATTGTCTACGATGCCAGGGGTTCTGGAGAGATTGATCGGTATGGTTTCAGTGATGGTTGCCATATTACGCTCAGCATAGACCTCGTGTGTAGCTAAGGGATTAATAGGACAAGACCTATCTCCAGTTATAGTCAAGGTGAATTCTCTGGGCTCGATTCTACTTAACTCTGGGAGGAAGTATGATCTGTGATGAAGATCATCCCAGGGTTTGTCCGAACTAGTCATTTCTTCAATTATAGCTTCATCAGAGGGAAATACTAAGTCTAATGAATCGGTGTCAGCGAGAGAATCCTAAGCCCAAATAGGCTCTAGAAGTGGATCGAACTCTTGTGCAGGAGTTGGATCAGTGCTGGATGAAGTTTGCTAGACTAAAGAGTACGCTACGTTAGCTGCAGATAAGGGCATGGATATGCCCAGGTGACCTATCCCATCCATCATGACTGATGGGGAAGGAAGTATCTATAGATCGTCGAAGTAAGTCATGCAGAATGATGAAGCTTGAAAAACATCAACCTTATAATGATTGGATATAAACTTGATATCGCCTTGAGGGGGTGGGTAATCAAAGGTACCCATCAAAGATGGGTACAAACCAACTGCTATGTTGACTACACCTGGTTGAGGATTATTAATCATCGAGACCGTGGATGCCCCCAATGAAGGGTCATGTCGGGAGAAAGACAATTGATCGATGGTCACTATCCGACCCTCGTGTGGGAACAACAAGACTCGAAAAACTATAGCAACCACAACTTGCATGGCATAAGTCCAACTCCTTCCTAACAAGAGGTTATAGTCAATGAGGGCATCGACTACCTCTACCTCAACACACATGGACTTCCCTCCTAACTGCACGAGGAAAGAGGGAATGTTACCATGTGGTCGAAATGAACGACTGGAGAAAGCAGTGAGGAGAGTAGGTGATGGAGACAAAACGATATGGCCAATGGCCTTCCAACATGCCAATGACATAATGCATGTCGAGGTGCCCTCATCAACCACTGTGCAGAAGATATTCTGAGTAAAAAAATTTGTGGGATAAGCCACGACTATCTGAAACGCTACGTGGTAAGGCAGATGAGGTTTTAAGTCGGTTGTATCCAGCATGATTGTACCTAGATTACAAGTCTCGATATATCCTAAAGTGGTTAACAAGGCTTTCCTCTAGGAAGGGAAACTTTGGAGGACCTCCAAAGCGGACATCACACAAGGGGTTTGTGATAAATCTTTCACCACAGAATAGTTATGAGCGACCCTTGCGTCTGGTTTGTGAGAAGCTTTTTTGAACATGCCTTTGGGGATGCGTGTCATTGTTTCACCCAACATCTTCTCAATATGTAGAGGAAGAGATGGGATTTTGACTTCTTTGCCCTTCTCAGAATTGCTTGGTTTACTATAGTCATGCACTCTAGTCGATATAAAACCATCACCCTTCACCATATATACATTCACAGATGCGGGGTTGTTCGAAGACAAAGAGGGTCCTTGGCTGCCCCCTTTTGTGCTAACAGGGGCTTGGGTTAGATTTTGCCCATGTTGAAATGGATTGGTTAACAAAGTAGGCTATTGCTGCATCACAAAATTTTGGGCTTCTGCAAGCCAAGGACATAGATGGGTTGGGTGGTCTTCCATGCACAAGTTGCATGGATACCTCGCCTTCCGTTTCCTAGTGTTGTCCTTGCCAGCATTATCGGTAGGTTTTTTATCCCCCTTACCCTTCCTTCATTGTTTTTTCTTTCCTTTAGACTATTGGGTGGCCTTTGGATTAGTCGATTGCAATGTGTGTACATCCGATGTTTTGGTAGGGGGAGCAGCCAAAGCAATAGTTTGGTTGGCTGTTGTGTGTTGTATAGACAACTACTACAACAGCTTCATCAATTGCTCAGTGGGCTTTGTTGTGCTAAACTAACAATACCATTGGCATGTGGTCCAGCTCTCTGTCTAGTGTTATCAAGTATTGAGCGTGGTGCATCTGGCAAGATATCGTATAATAAACCAGACTAAGAATATATTAGCTCAAGTTGTTGAGCTCTCATGATGGCGTCTTCTTCAGAAAATACTCCCGACGTCACAACATCTTTGGATAACTATGGGACCAAAGACTTAAGGAACCACTCGAGCAGGAATGCTGGTGGGACTAGTACCTTAATTAGACTCTTTCGACATCTCCATTCTCGGATGTGATTAGAGATATGGTCTACTTTTGTTTGTGAGAAATTGGCCAACAATTCAGTGCCAGCGTCGTATCTCATAGGTAACTGGAAATGGTTTAGGAAAGCCATCGCGAGTTCGTCGAAGGAAGAGCATCTTGAGCAATCAAGCTCAATGTACCATTTCGTGGCACTCCCAATGAGAGTATGTTGAAACAATCACAACTGTACGGAGTCATCTTTCAATGAGTTAGATGAGCACCAAAGATGGAAGGAAGTCACATGATCCCCTGGATCTTCGTTAGGCTTGGCTTCGAACTTTGGGATGTCCGAAGGGAACTTCGTCAGCATAGAAGGCCAATGTGGATCATGACAGATAGGGTCATTCAAAAACCTTGTCAAGTCTGGCAAATGCAAGGTTTCCAGGAAGGGTAGTTTGGGTTGTTGGTGATAACCTAGGAAAAAGGGGCCTGGAGTTTGACCGACACCAGGTTGCTAGGAAAAGTTCAGCTTCTGGCCTGGGTTCTGGTAAAAACCCTGACCATGGCCAGCGTATGGATTTTGCATGTGAGGAGACATCATAGACTGATTTCCAAAATAGGACATAGATGGTTGGGCATGCGTTACATTCGAAGGAATTTGGGAAGGGTTGCCCCATGTCGGTCCCATGGGGATAGGCATAGTGCTTTGTCCAGGGTTCCATTGATTTTGAAAAGAATTACCCCATATCGGCATTCCTGACGAGGGAACTGATCCCTTCCAAGAATTCCAAGGCCTTGATGTGGAAGAAGTTTGTGGGTGTGCCCCCTGTGTAGGAATAGTACCCTGCATAGGAATAGGTTGTCCGAAACTGAGGTTGCCCCCAGTTGGGAAAGTAGTTGATGAGAAGGCGTTGTTACCAAATGCGCCGAACAAAGAAAATGGTGTCGAACCTACTGACATATTATGCAAAGGTGGTCCTTGAAGTAGGTGGCCCGACGGATTGCTAATGTGTGCCACCGAGTGAAGGGGACGAAGGAGGTATATAACCTCCCCCATAAGGGAAAGCGTTAAAAGGAGCAGGAGTGCCCCCCATGTGTCCTTGTAGAGGAGAATTAGAGCTCCCTGCCCCCAAACCTAAATTTTGTGAAGTGGAGTAGGAAAGTACAGGACTTGTGCTTGAACTAGGCATCCCGTATGAGAATGGAGGGCCTGTCACACTTGGTGTGAAAGGGGTTGTGGCCACCACCAAAGACGGGATCAAACCATTGTGAGAGGAAGAGGCGATCAAGACCATGGTGGCTCAGACCGGTGACGATGCATTAGGAGGTGGAAACTCTCCTGTGGTGACAACCATAGTGGGAATTGAAGAATTCCCAAAAGGAGTAACAACATTTGTTTCCATTGTTGCCTGCGACACTGTCTGGCACTCGTAAGGGTGAATTGGTACGATGATGGGTGCCGAAAGATCAATGATGGAGGTTTCAGGTGGACCAAGATATTGTGCTTCAAATTCTAAGATAGTTGATTCCCCCAGATGTTGGTCGGTCACAACTTCGTGTGACCCGGTCGCATCAAAAGACCCTTGTTAGTCTAGCTTTTGCCTTAGTGGTGGCGGGGGTGGCTCTAGTGTAACCAGCGATAGGCCTTCAAGCCTTCATGACCGGTGGAGCTCATGATCCTCCACTATGTGAGAAGATCAAAGACACACTAGGGTATTCTAACCGTTCAAAAACAACACGCACTAAAAAGTCCCTACAAGATAAGACAAGCAAACACTAAACTAATTGGAAGAACAGTTACAACAACCAACACTAGAGCAACTTACCGGTGCAAGTGCAAATCAAACACGAAAGAACCCTCTAGGTATACTCTACAAAGAATGGCCCAATGTGTGTCCTAGGTACCGCGGTATACCCCCGTAGTCACCTATGTATGTCCCTAAAAAAGATAGGCAACTAGGTTGCCAGTGCGTGAACAGTCACCAGGCGGGTACAGTCGAAAGTCGGGTAGACCACAATGAGCAAGGTATCGAGCCTAAAACCTGTCAAGGGTATCAAAAGCAAGTGGTCTGGAATACAATTGAGTACCTCGAACATATTTGAGACCCATGAAGCTCCATGGCAAATGCAATCGATAGAATCCCAAGACAAGCCCTCTATATGTGTTCTCCACTACGATTGGTCCAGCTTTGGAGGGGTTATCTACGCTACCTTTCTGCACATGACCTCATGTTTATACCCTATGTTAGAGGGGGGTCCTGGATAAATTCATGATATTGGACTTGGACACTCCCTAACTCAGACTCCAATGTTTGATTTTAATGGCCTTGAAGAGTTTCCTCTCCAACCTAATCCAAGGCCCTAATCCTGAACTGGTTGGTTAACCCTACAAACATAAAAGTCTAATAAATTTTAGATTTAGCATTAATTTTATGGCTTGTATTATGTCAAAGGGTATGAAATTTAAACTAATGATGTTTGAAAGATGAAAGTAAAAATGAACAGAAAGATGGAAACAACAATCTTCATTTAACGCAAATTTTCAACAACTTTTCAATTTATTTATTATTATTATTTTTAAAGAATTCTCTAAGATCTTTTGAACAACAAACTTAAAGCAGGATTTCACTCGACTACGAGATACTTACGATCTAAGTAAACTATCAAGAAATTAAGAAAGCAAAGACTTTTCCCTGGTTATTAATGCAAAACAACACTTTTCAACCAAACAAAGAAATGAAAGATTTTTTTTTATTTGAATGCTCACAAAGAAAAAAGGAAAAATATCAACAAGTCAAAAACCAAAAAAAAAATTTGGCCTAATCACAGATCGCAAAGAATCACTTCAAGAAATCACACACTAGCAACTTAAAAAGGGACTCTCACACTTGTCTAAAAACCTAAAGCAAATTTTGATGAAAAACTTTTTAAATGAAAAAAGAAAGCTATGGCTGAGATCAAACCTAAGCTACTGACTGCTAGGACAGAGATTCAAAAACTTGAGAGGTATAACTCTTGTCAAGGGAAAGGATGACTACCTCACCCTCAACAAAAACTATCCTTCACAAGCACACTACTGGAAATTCAACAACAAGCGTGTGCACATGAGCTGTGTAGAGCCAGAGGGCGTGTACACACGTGCTAGCCTTATACAGGCCGCGTGTATCTTTAAAACTCTGAAACAAATAAAAATAGACAATATAAACTAGGAAGAGGCCATTGATACTAAGAACTAGGATCTCTTGAAGGCTTAGACACATTCTTTAACAAAAAAAAGAAAAACAATGTAAGGAAAAATTCGTAAAACAAACCAATCTGAGATGAACCCTAAGTTGTAGACTGCAAACAAACAAGACTAGAAAGAGTTCCAGAAAATCCCTGAGAATGACTAATTCTGACAGGGAAGAGGATGACTACCTCAAAAAATTTATGGAATCATACACGCTACTGTTACTTCTTCAGCTAGCATTTACATGTGGGTTGTAGGAAAGTAGGGCATATGTACTGCGTGTAGACCTTATGCAGGCCACGTGTACCTCTGTGGGTCTCAAAAAAACATAGTCAAGCAAAGAGACAAAGATAGTTGGTATGGAAGACCAGAATCTGTGTTAGCTCAGACTTTGCAGAAACTTCAAAAAACAGGAAAGAAAACCAGTCTTTTAAAAATACCCAAAAAAAATTCCCAGGAACCCTAGAGACTTCCCCAGTATAGTTGCCAATTCTGTTATGGTGGGAAATCCCCCTACGAACTAGCACTTAGGGTTATATTATGCATGCAGATAAGACCGAAAGAATCCTACTTTCTACCATCGTCCTAGACCTAATCCCCTTTTCTTTTAAGCAAATACATGGTTAAACGAACATACCTTGTTCCGAATGTTCGATGTCGATCCTTCTTCATGCTTGATCACTTGCTAGCAGCTATCCCCCCAAGACGGAACTGCGTACAAAACAAGCAACAAACTCTACATGCATTTGTTCTACAGATTAATGGGTTAGAGATTCAAACATATATTCACTAAACTATGAAGAACTCATATAGTGGGACAGGAAAAGCATTTCTTTATTATTAACTTTAATGAATCAACTTACAATGTCGAGACCGGCCACTGCTCCGCGAACCTGATCCTGGGCTCCTCTTCAAATGTCCTCCAAATTCTTTGCTTTGTATATCTCTTTGCACAAGGATGGCTAAAGGGTTGGGACAATGGGAATGTGCAATTGGGTAGAGTTTCTTTACTCTTATTCTCCTCTTCCAAATAGGACCCCTAACCCTTCTTTTATAGGCTAGAAGAAGCTAGGTATATGGACGAACCCTCGACCATGCATGGCCGGGAGTTTCAGTTAAATCACCCAAAGCTATGTGTTCCATCAACAACTTTCCCTTTTTCATGCTTTTGTAGGTCCACGTGGGTTGTTTTAGGTCAACTAGCGTGTACACGCGTGTAGTAATGGAGTAGGGTGCATGGGTCCTTATAAAAGAGGTTTTTTAAAGAGTTGTTCAACAGTGTTTTGGCAAAGAAGGGATCTGAGATGGCCTGATGCCAGGTAAGCATGTATAGTGAAAATTAGGGTTATAACACCAGGGATGAGATCTTCATGTCATCCATCAGTGTCGATTGTCATATAGCCCTTCAAGGATGAGGTATTATGTGATGTTTCCCGGCCGGATGTCTGTGATGTTCTCTTGGGCCAGCCATATATGTGGAAGCACCATGCTGTCTATGAGTCTTGAACCTATAGTGTCATTGTTACTCTAGGGGGTCATATCTACAGGATACCAGAGGTTGTTCCAACTACTATCCCACCTAAACAATGACACAAGCTAGTATCTCATACTACCAAATTCAACTTCTTCACAATCTGTTCGAAAGGTGAACAAAAGGATACTGCAACCACTATAGATTCAGCCCAAGCACCTTTTATCCAACAGAAGTAGGTTGAAAAGACAACAACAAAGTGCCAAGATTCCTTCTGCACACAGTCATCTCATGTAGTCCAACTGGTTGAAACATTCAACCCTGCCAACAACAGGTTCATGACAGCCTTCCACAAATCGAGTAGTGTGACATCTCCAGCAAGGCAAGTAGCTCACCGAGATTCACATTCAAAAATCGCTTTCCCCTCTCCCTGGGAACTCAATGCAATGGAGACCATTTCTTATTAAGGAAGGAGGATTGATCCAGGTGGATATCATTGGCCACCCACCTATTCCAACTGGCTCATTTTGGCAGTTTTGTTTCTAGTTTTCAAGTCCCAAACTTACGGGGCCGTTTTGAGGTCCTAAAAGACGTTTTTAGGGCCCACCATAGTCAAACTATAGTCATAGTCAATTCCGATGAAAACATGTGTAGTTCTCGGATAGACCTTTCAAACAGGCTATCGTGCGCCTAAAACATAGATCATATGCCAAAGTTACGCCCCGGTGAAGTTGATACACCAAACTATCCAAAATGGGGTCCACAAAACTATTGGCTTTTCATATTCTGGGCTTAGGGTTTTGGATTTTCATTATGTTAAAAATTCCTTTAGAGCCTCATTGTAATCCATATTATTACGGATGCGAGTAGTTGTCACATCTCTTCTCAGAGATAAGCTTCCACCATTCTAGCGAGTCTTTCACTCTGTATTTTACAGTCTTTGTACATTTTCGCTCATTAATAGAAAATTGTGTATTACTGTATCTCTGTGTTTATGGTTGCATCTTTGATACATTTATGTTATATTATTGGATATCTGAGATATCTCTGCACATTTCTTTATTATATCTCCATTCTCATTTTGTGTCAAAAATAATCTGGATCAATCCCCTTTACTTAGATAACTCCAAGACAGTCGAGGATGGGGAGCAAATGGTTACTCGGTAAAAGAAGGATACAAAACTCTCATTTCCACTTCAAGGACCCTACACTTTTCAACCAAATGGAAAAACATATGGAGTTTGGATGCTCTACCCAAAATAAACATCTTCATTTGGTCCCTAGATCATGGGAAAATATTAACGATAGAAAACTTGATGAAACGGGGTTTCCATGGACCTTTCACATGTGCTCTTTGTTAAAGGAACCATGACACAATTCAAGACCTCTTTTGGGAATTTATCTTCTCTATAATAGTCTGGGATTCTGTCTATAGAGAACTAAGCCATCAGATAAGGTGGCCTTTGTATTTAAATCCTTTCTTGGGACATTGGGAAAGATATTACCAAGGCACCTTCAATGGAAAACTAATCTTCAAAAGACTGTGGAAATCCCTTCCAAAATATGTATGCTGGTAGTTCTGGCTAGCAAGGAATAGACTAATTATATAGGGAAAAAAGTCTCAAACCCAAAGTGTTGCTTGTAAATAAAAAACACAACTGATAGAGGTTATGAACACTAAAACCCTAAGCATCGAAGATCCGACCAATTGGAACAACTATGAGAAGGATTGGTTCACGAGTTTCAATCTTCACTCCACCCAGAGTTCTCATTCCCTTCAACGATCATGCTAGAAGCTTCATTCTTCCCTCAACATAGAATATTGGATCCAAGGACAATCAGAACACATGTTGTGCTTTGATGGAGATTCAAAGGGAAACCCAGG
>ML778533.1:669332-684433 GCA_009831015.1 Picea engelmannii
AAGGGGGTTCTATTCGAACCCGAAGGAAAAATAATATTGAACTAATACTGGAATATAGGGAAGGACACCAATAATAAAGATTAGGCTTATTCCCTTCTAAAAGGTCTTCAACTGGCAGATCAAAGACAAATTCAAAATCTGAACGTAGTACAAGATTCGAAGACTATCATAAGAATAATGATCCAGGGGTCCAAGCCTAAAATCCTGAGTCTATAAAGGGTGATAGAAAAGGTTCTCCTATCCACAAGGACTTTAAAAACCAAGTTCTTCCATGTCCTTATATGCAATAATGTGGAAGAAAATAAAATGGCCAATTTGACCATCGAGAAACCACCTAGAACTTTAGGCGTGGAGGATGAGGAAAGATTATCCCCCCTAGTATAATGACCGCTCATAAGACCAGGAGCCACCATGCTAAGGGGGTGGGAGAGGGAACTTGGAGATCCAACACGAGACTTGACAGGTGGAGGCAACATATGGTAGGAGTAATGACACAATCTATTCAGTAGGGTTTAAATCATGCTAATGAGAATTGGCATGAACACTTCATCATGGCATGGGATGGTTTTATCATCCGTCCAAATGTGTTTGTGGGTAACAGAATTTCAAAGCCTCTAAATCAGATGGACCGAGTGTGCAGCACTCATGAAGCAATGTGGAATCATTAGGATGGCGACAAGCTCTATCCTTGGATTGGGTCTATGAAAAGTCCAAGTACAATGCTTCAGGTAGATTTTGAGACTTGCATGTTTGACATGAATTTTCTAGTGAGTGTTTCTTGGGGAGTTTTATCTTAGCGCTTTTGGGTAGTCTTTATTTTGTGGGTCTCTCAAATTTCCCCTAATCCTGATCAATACTTTTCTCCCCTCTATTTCTCCTCTATGTCTCTGTTGAATAATCTCATTCGGAATTTCTCAACGTGGCTTCTTCTGGGCATTGCCTCTCCCCCTTCCAAGTCCAGAACCTTTGTCTTCTCCTCGACCTATGCTTGGAGTGCCCTCCCTCGCCTCTTGCAGAATTGCCTCCCCCTTAGCATCATGGACAACAGGAAGAAGACACATAATGAGCCAAGGGCCATGAACTTGCAAGATTTATTTGCAGGTCAAGAACAAAAGGGCCCAGATAAAGATTGTACAGGGTTCCAAAGGCTAAGAATTCACATGGGATCAATCATTTCCACATTGACCTTCGAGCTTGAAACCCTCTCTCATCACATGCAACTAATTGAAATATTGTAGGATGAAATCTTCGGCCAACACAACCAAATCAAGGACCAGCACAACCAAATGGAGATCATGGAAGGTCGTATAGATCAGATGGAAATAAACCATCAACAACCCAACACCCCAGACATCACCCAGGAAGCTTCGAGAAATCTAACTTCAACCACAGTGAATCAAGTCCCAGACCTCAATGAGCCAGCAACAGACCCAACTTGGGAGTAGTATGGACATCTGGAGGTCAAAAAGGAACTGGGTAGATGATTTTGTAATGTTCAAGTGTCATGTTTTGTTTTACGATATACATAAATGGAGTTTTCTATAAGTTGTATTTCTCAAAATACAACTGAAATTCTATAGCTAGGAAAGTTGGCAACACAATGGATACAATTTTTGTTACAACAATTACAATCTTCAAAGAATCTATATGCCGAAGGTATTTCATGGCCCTTTTTTGTACTTTAGTGGATTTATCCATACCTTTTTAATATAAATTTCCCCATTTCTTGTTAAATATATATATATAGTTTGGGAATTAAACATTTTTTATAATTTTCCATGCTAAATAGACCATTGTTTTTAGTTATAGAAAGAAGTTAAGTTTGTTTTGAAATATTTTTATATAAGAGGGAAAGAAAGATGATAGTGGGATTCCGTTTTTGAGATAAGAATGAAACTTATGCACTATTGTAGAAGTCTTCTCTTTGAAACTTATACTAGATCAATTTTGGGTTTGAAGATTAATACAAGCATCAATATTCAACACTATTACTGATATCTGAGTGTTTATCTTTTAAATCAAATTTGTATCTGAATGATGTGTTATTGGAACTACAATTGATTTAATTGATTACTGTTAATGAATTAGATTGATTCATTTTATTTTTACAGATTATTTCAATGTTATTATGTATATGAATATTGTTTTGATTAATAATCTGCGTTAATTACTTAGGCAAATTTATTAATTCATACACAGTTGTTATTGTTGGATTACTAAGAGGGGGGGTGAATGAGTAATAGAGAAATTCAATCCTTTTTAACCACAATATGAAAGTGTTATATCAATGAAGAATTATCATCCAACAGTTGCAGAGTAAATAAACAATGAACAAATGAGAAATCATACACATACACAGTACACCAATGTTTTTACGTGGAAACCCATAGTAGGAGAAAACCATGGAATGATTTTTCTTATATGTCTTTAAGAATTAAATTCATTGGAAGCACCAACTTCCTTTGTTTTCTAGCTACAACTAGAAGGAGGCTCCAACCCCCTAATTTCTCAGGCTACAACCTGAGGGAAGCTCCAACTCCCCAATTCTATGGATACAACCAGAAGGAGGCTACAACCCCCTATGTTCTCCGGCTACAACCGAAAGGTGGCTACAACCACTTATCCTTGCCCCATCCAACTTCCCTTACATAGAAGTAGAATTATGGAACCACTGTCACACTATGAATGTGAGATACACTGTTGTAAACTTGTACCAATCAACCTGCACCAAACAACATGTACCAATAACCTGAACCATGCATCAACCATGCATCAACCTGCACCTCAACCTGTAATCAACATGTACCATAAAAAAGTGCATCAAGCATGCACCAACCTGTACCAAACAACCTGTAATCAATATGTACCATAAACAAGTGCATCCAACCATGTACCAAGTATGTACCAATCATGTATCAACTACTCATCAACTATGACTCATCAAGATTTACCAACATCATCAACTATACACCTCATGTATGTGCCAACTCATCAAAYATGTGTCTCAACCATGTACCCAWMATGTAMTTCAACCAAAATCCCTCATCAATTTCATCATCCAAATATGATTTGTAACTCTGTAATAGACCTTAGAAAACATCATCAAAAGAATTTTCCCTCCCTTGAATTTTAGCCTTCTTTACTTCACCTTCCCTCTGAAATTTGGCTTAGATATGATTTGGTTACCTCAGTCACCTGTATATATTCAATATTCTCAAGTGTGATTAAAATGAGAGAGTCTTGCCTCTTATTTATACTTTCATGTATCTTCCTCAAGGGGTTACCTTTTAACCATCTTAACCTACTTTCCTTATTTTAGGGTTAACCCACTTCTAATTTCTCCATTAAATTTAATATTTAAATAATTTATTTTGTATTCACTTTGAATTATAGTACACTCATCACTTCACTTTATTATTTACCTTCTAAAATATCTTAACCCACATTGACTACTTTGACCTTTTGGGACTTCTAGATGACTCATGAGGGTTCTCCAACTTCACATGGCCATAACTCTCTAACCGTGGGGATTTATGTGACATTCCACATACCACTAGAAATGGCATGACATGTACTATCCATATAGAATAGTATTGTCTGCAAATATACCAAAACTCATACCATTATCCATCAAACATGTTACAACCCTATATAATAGGGAATCAGTGTTATGAATAATACTTATATATTTCAGTCTTTACACTTTTGCTCATGACACATGGCGAAGGCGGCAAAAAGCGCTCGACACTAACCAAGCATAAGATGAGTCCCCGCGCACGAGATTCAAAGCGATTTTTGGTGCTTTTTTAGCAAAAAGGTTGTGAATTGGTTTGAAATGGAAAAGGTTAATTCTTGTGGGCAAATACAAATTTGGTTTGTTCGCCAAAATTTGGTCCTTTTTAGCAAAATTGGCCCCTCGGCCTTTATGTAGAGTTTTTGTCTTGTTTATCCAAAATATAAATTGTTGAAGAATTATTTTCCAAAAAGTTATATTGGCCGAGGGCCAATCTCCAAGAACTTAACACCGAGAGTTAAACCATTTCACAAACCAACAACAAACACACAAGCCAGTGCCAGCACCAAACTCCAAAGATAGCCTCGGGCTCACTTCATCGAAAGGCTTTGTACCTTTTGGCATATATCAATACTCAGTTGTGTTTTATTCTCATGAATGTCATCAGTAGTGGGAAGTCAAGCAGTCATCTCAGCAACTTTCTCCATTATCAGTCAATGCTCAGCACTGAGTTGCTTTCCTCGAGTGAATATTGTTCACACCTCCAATCAAATATATAGGCAAACATACATTCTAAAAGTAAACTAGATTCTCATGTGTCTATGCCTTGCGGTTACCATTGGTTTCTGAGTTACGAATATGATCGGCCATGCCTATGGATTAGCTGTTATTACTGTGATGTTTGTTACAACTTTCTTGATGTCTTTGGTGATCATCATTGTATGGCAGAATAATATTCTTGTAGCTTTTTCCTTTTTGGTAATTTTTGGATCTATTGAACTCCTGTATATCTCAACATGTCTGATCAAAGTTCTTGAAGGGGGATGGGTTCCTTTGGTACTCTCCTTAATCTTTATGGCAATCATGTATGTTTGGCATTATGGAACGTCAAAGAAGTATGAATTTGATTCCCAGAACAAGGTTTCAATGAAAAGGATATTAAGTTTAGGGCCACGTCTTGGGATGGTGCGTGTCCCTGGAATTGGGTTTATTTACACTGATCTAGTAACAGGAGTGCCTGCTATCTTTGGTCATTTTGTTACAAATTTACCAGCCTTTCACAGGGTGCTTCTGTTTGTGTGCATCAAAACAGTTCAAGTTTCGTATGTCCCATCTGAAGAACGTTACTTGATAGGCAAAATAGGTCTGAAGGAATACCGGATGTTCAGGTGCATAGTGAGGTATGGTTACAAGGATGTTCATCAAGAGAACTATGACTTCGAGAATCAGTTAGTTCAAAACATTAGCGAATTTATACAGAAGGACAATGGAGATGATTCTCTTGATTATAGCACTGAAATGTGTAACACTGCTAGGATGGCAGTATTCATTACATCAACTGATTCTGCAATGAAGATAGTTCTTTCAGATCAGGAGGAGAACGAACTATCCCCAGTGCACAAGTTTCATGTTAGATAATCTGAAGTAGATGCTTTTGCACCAAGGAAAAAGGAAGTCAGGTTTGAGCTACTCAAGAGCCCTGATTTTGATCCACGAGTGAGAGAAGAGATTATAGAGCTTGTTGAAGCCAAGGAAACAGGTGTTGCATACATATTAGGACACTCACATGTGAAAGCCAAAAAGTCAACCTCCATATTGAAGAAATTTTCCATTGATATTGCTTACATTTTTCTCCGTAAGAACTGCAGAGGTCCTGATGTTGCTTTCAGCATTCCCCACATTTCTCTCATCGAGGTGGGGATGATCTACTATGTTTGAGCAAAAGTAAAGCCTGACAAAGAAACTTAACAAATCAAGAAATTCAAGTGATGCTTTCAAGTTCAAGTTCAAGAAATTCAAGTGATGCTCTCAAGTTTAAGTTACGCTGACTTGCAGGTCCTTTGTCTACTCAGAACCATGATGTTGTAGACTTGAACTATTTTACTTGAAGACATCTGCATTATAAAATTGTGGCCTCAAAGCATGAGCTGCAGTTCAACAGGCCTGAAACTGAACATATTTGAAGTCCACAAGCTTGATTGGATAAAGCTTGGGTTTTATAGTTGATAGAAGAAAAGCCAAACATTCATCCTTTCCTGCAGATCGGTTTGTTTCTTGCCAACAAGTATTTATTTATTGGTTGAGGTGGTTGGGGGTTAAGTGGCAACTGAAAACACAAATGTTGTATCCATGGAATCGTCACCCTTAAAGCTACAGAAAACACTTGGCAATGAAAAAATCGACAAAGGAGAATCAGATCCCTTATTAAAGGTGAAAGTTCAGTGAAATAAAAAATGAAATGGCTGAGCATTTACAGGAGCACGAGATATCTAGCAGCAAACAAAATATTAGTCTTGTACACAGTTGTCAATCCATCACACTTGTCATCAATTTTATAATGCAGTCATAGGTGGCAGAGCAATCCCAGTCTCTAGAGGAAAACTCGACAATTGGCAAATGACAGTTTCAAGCATTCCTGGTCTAAGAAGATTCGACTCCAGCCAATCTCCAACAACCTCCAGCATTCAATGATTGCTGCATTCGTTGGTTTTTGATGTTGTTACAATCTATTCGCCAGCGAATCTTAAACATCCTCCAATATGCCAAATGTCGAGGCAGCAGTTACCAATTGTAAATTTCTCTTTAATTTACAGTTTGACTTGTTTGAGGAGACAATTGACATGTGTCTATCTGTGTAACTATTTTCTATTTTCAGAAAACAGATTTATGAGCTCGAGTCTTGAATGGCTGAGGCGATTTTTATTATTTATACACATGTAAAAGGCAAAACAGGGGTTCAACTGGGCTGAGTAGGAGAGGGTTCGACCTGTGCAAAGTTCCTTTTAGGTTTCGACCTGTGTGAGAGGGTTAGAACTGGAGTTTTTTTTAATTTTCTTTGCTGGGGCATGGGCTGTGTTTGGCCAGAGAACTTTTCTCTGTAATTGCTAAAAGACTGATCAGTAAAGGACATGCTTTTTACAGGATTCCTGTGCATATGTGTTGGTGGCATTCTTTCTCTGTTGAGTATTTTTCTGTCATCTTTTCACTTGTTTCAATTCTTATTATCAGAAGAAGAGTAATAGAGCAGAATTTATTATCAAATACTCTGCATCTGATCTTGTGATAATCTGTATGTTTTCTTCTGAAAGCCCAGTTTAGGAATTCTTAGCTTCTCCTTTGCTTGGATTTTTTCCTCCCCTTTTTTCTTCCTAAAATCGACACCATCAAAACTTAATTCAATCCAACACTTCCACTACCTTTCCCTGTTTAAGAGTTATGTCTAAGATCTGAAGAGTGAATCAGATTTTTAAGCACTGACCCCATTGCCCAATGGCCCTCCTTGCTGTCCCAAAACAACCATTTAAAAACCCCATCCCCATACTTTCATTATTTTTATATCTAGCCTAACATCTGTCCTATTCCATACCAAGTTAATTCAGAAAGAGAGATCCCTCTCTGAGTCCTGGAGGGCTAGATCCAAGACTCCAAGCGGTTCGAGGTTGCTTCTGTGACTACCCCCGCAGCCTTGGGCAAATCACAGAGCGCTAACAAAACAAACTTGGGTCCATTACCCAAACCTAGGTTCTCCAACTTCACATGGCCATAACTCTCTAACCAAGAGGAGTTATGTGATGTTCCACATACCACCGGAAATGAAATGACATGTACTAACCATATAGATAGTCTTACCTTCAAATATATTAAAACTCATACCATTATACATCAAACAAACTTGTGTCCATTACCCAAACCTTTTTTCTATCAAAATTCGCTACCAGACTTTCTCCAAGGGTTAACATCAATCTACAATATCACTCTCCAATGGTTGACATCAATGAAAACCAAAAATCCATACCAATTGTCCATCAAACTAAGATAATTGTATGACAATCTCCCCCTTTGGCATTGATGGAAACACCAACATTGATGGAAACACTTAGTCATGATAGCATTCATTCGTATACTCCTCATCAATGTTTCTATCTCTCCCCATTTGACATCAATGGAAAAGGGTATCTCCCTTTTGGGATTATCACGCTGACTGAACTCTCCTTGGGATGATCCCCCTTTCTACATGCCTATGTGCTCTCTGTCCAAGCATTTCTATCCTACATCTGATAAATCTCTCCCCCTTTGTCATCAATGGAAAATGTATCTTTCCATTCAGGGTTGCTCCCCCTAACTGAATTGTACTTGGGGATACTCCCCTTGACTGAAATCTTCCTGAAACGGATCCCCCAACCTGAACTATCCTCTTTATGGTGCTTCCTCATGTAAATCTAAGACATATAAGATAACCATTCAAAAACATTCATTTTGGAGTATAAATTACTTCGAGTTTCTGGCGAAAATACTCAAAGGATTCCCTTGGAAGCAATTTTGTAAAGATGCCTACCATTTTTTCTTTTGTTCCCACATATTCAACTCTGACGTTCTTCTATGCAACCCGTTCTTATAGAAAGTGATAATTTATTGGAATGTTCTTCTTCTTGGAGTGCATCACCGAGTTCTTTGAGATACTAATGGTGCTTGTATTATCACAATAGATTGGAATGGGCTCATCATACTCAACTTATATATCTGTCAAAGTTTGTTTCATCCATAGAACCTAAGTACAACTTCTTGCTGCTACAATGTACTCTTCTTTGGCTGTAGATAAATATATTTATGATTGTTTCTTTCTTAGCCAAGATACTAAACACTCACCTAAGTAGAGCGTTGCTCCACTGGTGCTTCGTCATCCATCAATGCAACCTGCCCAATCTGCATCTGTGGAGGCAATAAGTGATAGATCATTTCCCTTTGGATACCATAATCCAAACTCTTTTGTTCCTTTGAGATATCTGAAAATCCTCTTTACTGCTAAGACATGTGATTCCTTTGGTGCTGCTTGAAATCGTGCCACCTGTCCAACTTCCTACATTACATCTAGTCTAGATGTTTTCACATATATTAAGCTACCAATCATTGACCTGTATTGCCTCTGATCTGGAGACTTTGAATCATCATCTTTTCTCAACTTGTAACTGATTTGCATAGGAGTGGTAATTGGTTTGCAATCTTCCATTCCAAACCTCTTTAGCATTTCTATGATATAATTAGTTTGAGAAATAAAAATTCTTTGTTTTCTTTGACATATCTGAAGACCCAAAAAGAAGAATAGTTCTCCAAGTAATGACATTTCAAATTCATTATGCATATCCTTTGCAAATTTTTGCCTTAACCTGTCATTAGTACTTCCAAAAAAAATATCATCAACATAAATTTCAATTAATAAAATACTACCTTGAGTTACCTTGATGTAGAGGTTGTTGTTTGCGCTTCCTTTCCATAGTTTGTAGGGAGTTTTGTCAATTTTGTTTCTGAGCATTACTCTGTTTTTAATGTGAGTTGTTTTATGCACTGCATGTGTCCAAAACATATCTGTCAATTTCGAATCCATAGCATTGTTCGAGCCATTTTCTATGTAATTATCATCCATTATGATAATGTTCCTTTGTCTCTGAACCACTCTTTGAACCAATCTATGAATCCATGCTCTCATCCATACTATCCAAGACTCTACTTGCACAACTGTCCATAATGTTGACCCATTTATCACTACACTATCATGAAGCCTTGATTAATCCATAAAATTGTACTTCTGCTAACTTAATGCTCTCTATTTGTCTTCTCAAAATCTGCAAGTTGCTCGAAGGATGGTTCTTTGGTCTATCATAGCTATCTCATAGAATCCCCCTGTCTAATATTCATATTACCTGGGAGTCTCTAAGCTAGATGGATTAGAACAAGTCCTCCTCTGATGTGTATACATCATCATCTTCATTGGTATATTCACCATCATATTCATTGGTAGATTCATCATCTCTCTGAGCTCTGACTTATTTCTTTCTGTCTGTGGGTTTATCTTTCACTACAGTACTTGAAAGTAAAATCTCTTGAACCTGTTCCTTATTTACCCGTCCTTCTTTTATTTCAGTTATTTTCCAAACCTTTTTGTATCTGACATCTTTCTTTTTCTCTGTAGAATTTTCTTCATCTCGTTTTATTGCCAATCTTGCGATCTTTGGGACCTGGTCTGTGTTCACATGTTCTTCGTGTTTTCTTATCCATACTTTCTTATATCTGATATCAATGTTCTCTTTCATGGAATTATCTATCATGCTTCTACAATCACTAGCTATGTGTCCATAATTATGACATTTGTAACATTTAATGTTACGTGGGGCCACATATTCACTTCTTGCTTGAACATTTCTTTTATAATCCCTACAATCTGCAACCTTATGTCCAAAATTAATACAATAAAAACAATTACCATAAAATAAATTTTCATACCTGGGAGTGAATGATCTTCTTTGTGGTCTAGTCCTTTTGAATTTTTGCCTTGACTGATCATGATCATGATTGAAGCATCTTTGTGGCTTGAACATGAATGTTTTTCTTGAATATGTATCCTCAATATTTTTCTTAGATTCTAGTTGACCATGATTCCTTCCTTTGAGTACTTTTGCATAACTCTTTCTATTTTCTTCATTCTTCTTTTCTAGCAATCTTAAGTGCTTATCTTCATTCTCTATAACTGATGTGGATGTTTCTGTATCTTCAACGATATTTTTGAGCTTCACGATTTTACTTCTTAATTTGACAACTTCTTCTTCAATCTTATCAACCTCTTTTTCTTTCTTCATTATCTGAGACTTTGTGACTTCTTCTATTCTTTTCACTTCTTCAAGCTGAATTTTTAATGTGATTATTTCTTCTTCAAGTCATTTCTCTTCCTAACCAAACTCTGCCTCAAGCTAGTTTAGATCGTTAGTTCTTTTCTTAATATGATCTGTCAATATCTTCTCTCTCATTTTTGCTTCTTCCTTATGTGCTTCTATGTTGTCTTCCAAATACTGCTTTTGATATTCAATATTCTCTTCGATCTGTCTGGCTTCTTCTAGCTCAGTTCTTAAGTTCTCAATGACCTGTTGGGCTTCTTAAAAAATGTGAACACTTTCCTTTTGTTTCATCAATTCTTTCTTTAGTGACTTGTTTTCTTCTCTTAGTTCATCTAAAAGCACTAATCAATTCTCTAGTGATTATGCACTCTTCATCTTCTAAATCTGTTTGACATGGTGAACATATTTCTTCTTTATCTGTACATGCATCTTCTTTGGCATTTTATGAATATACGATGGGTGAAGAATATATGTCATGTAACTTTTCCCAAAGTTCTTTGGCTGATGAACAATTACCAACCTTTTCTCTTACCGGAATAGGTAATCCTTCCCAGATGAAATCCATTGCTATTTTGTTATTCTTCTTCAGTTCCTTCTTGGCTACAGTATTTTCCCTTTTTGAACTATCATATCCTTTAACAACTGATAGCCAAATATAATACCCCTGTGCTTGTAAAAATACTTTCATCCTTCCACTCCATAACTCATACTTTAAACCATTCTGACCATTAAACAACGGTACTCCATTCTCAGAATAATCCATGATCTCCTTCCACTAGTTAAATTATTTCATGAAGGAACCCACTCTAAAACCAATTGTTGGATTACTGAGAGGGGGGCGAGGGGGGGTGAATCGGTAATAGAGAAATTAAATAATTTTTAACCACTGTATGTAATTTTTATATCAATGTAGCAATATCATCCAATAGTTGCAAAGTAAATAAACAATGAAAAAATGAGAAATCATACACATACACAGTACACCAGTGTTTTTACGTGGAAACCCAAAGCAGGAGAAAACCACATAATTCTTTTTCTTATATGTCTTTAAGAATTACATTCATTGGAAGCACCAACTTCCTTTGTTTTCCAGCTACAACTGAAAGGAGGCTCCAACCTTAGGGAAGCTCCAACTCCCCAATTCTATGGCTACAACCAGAAAGAGGCTACAACCCCCTATGTTCTACGACTACAACCAGAAGGTGGCTACAACCACCTGTCCTTGCCCCATCCAACCGCCCTGACGTAGAAGTAGAATGGTGGAACCACTGTCACACTATGACTGTAAGATATACTATTGTAAACATGTACCAATCAACTTACACCAAACAACCTGTACCAATAACCTGAACCATGAATTAACATGTACCTCAACTTGTAATCAACCTGTACCATAAACAAGTGCATCAACCATGCACCAACCTATACCAAACAACCTGTAATCAGCCTATACCACAAACAAGTGCATCCAACCATGTACCAAGTATGTACCAATCATGTATCAACTACTCATCAACTATGACTCATCAATATGTACCAACATCATCCACTATACACCTCATTTATGTGCCAACTCATCAACTACTTGTCTCAACCATGTACCCAACATGTACCTCAACCAAAATCCCTCATCAATTTCATCATCCAAACATGATTTGTAACTCTGTAATAGACCTTAGAAAGCATCATCAAAATAATTTATCATCCCTTGAATTTTGGCCTTCTTTACTTCACCTTCCCTCTGAAATTCGGCTTAGATATGCTTTGGTTACCTCAGTCACCTGTATATATTCAATATGCTCAAGTGTGATTAAAATGAGAGAGCCTTTCCTCTTATTTATACTTTCATGTAGCTTCCTCAAGGGCTTACCTTTTAACCATCTTAACTCGCTTTCCTTATTTTAGGGTTAACCCACTTCTAATTTATCCATTAACTTTATTATTTATATAATTTATTTTTTATTCACTTTGAATTATAGTACAATCATCACTTCACTTTATTATTTACCTTCTAAAATATCTTAAACCACTTTGACTACTTTGACCTTTTGGGGCTTCTAGATGACTCATGAGGGTTCTCCAACTTCACATGGCCATAACTCTCTATCTGTGAGGAGTTATGTGACGTTCCACATACCACTGGAAATGGAATGACATGTATTATCCATATAGAATACTATTGCATTCAAATATATCAAAATGCATATCATTATCCATCAAACAAACTTGGGTCCATTACCCAAACCTGGGTTCTCCAACTTCACATGGCCATAACTCTCTAACCGTGAGGAGTTATGTGGCATTCCACATACCATCAGAAATGGCATGACATGTACTACCAATATAGAATAGTCTTACCTTAAAATATATTAAAGCTCATACCATTATACATCAAACAAACTTGGGTCCATTACCCAAACCTTTGTGCTACCCGAATTCACTACCAGACTTTCTCCAAGGGTTGACATCAATCACTAAGGGTTGACATCAATCTACAATATCACTCTTTAATGGTTGACATAAATGAAAACCAACAATCCATACCAACTTTCCATCAAACTAAACCAATTGTCTGACAATTGTACTCAGGCATGTGTTCTGAACATCTATATCTTTTGAATATTTCTTATCTTATTCAATTCATATACTATTAGAATTATAGTCGGGCATTAAATTAGTTTTTTAGTTTAGTTTTATTTTCTAAATTAGATTTTATTCAATTTTCATTCTCATTTCAAATACTTATTATTCTTAAAAAGATAAAACAAAATATCCTTTCGTAGGAGTAACTTTTATGATGATTAGAATTAATTTTTCTTTATAAATAGTTTTAAATTTGTATATATTTTAGTTCGATATTTTATAGAGAATAAAAAACCTTTTGATCAGTTAGCAAGTGTATATATTTCTCTTAGTTTTAGTTTTTGTAGTTTAGGATAGTTAAAGGTAACTGGACCTAAACTAGTCGAAATCACCATTTACAACAGATAAAGGTCTAATCGGGATCCTAACCAGGAGAATTCCTATATGATCTAAAAATGAAGAAGACTTGAAAAACTTGAAATCTATTGCAAGTGAATGTTATGTGTTTAAAGCAAAAGGATCGGTTTGCAACACATAAATTAAAAGATTACTTATGAAAATTATACATAGATAGAAGCATAAACATTGAACATAAACACATAAGCACAACAATTGATAAAGGAGTTCACCCCTCTTATGGGCTACATCTCCTGGTCCAGCTTCCAATGGATCATTATTATTAATTGCTCAAAACGTTCTCAAAAACATGTCTTGCAATGCTCAAACTGACAAACCGACTGCTCCAATGGATTCCCAGCATCCCAAAACCCCTGTCTGGGCTCTTTTGGCACCTCAATCGGTTGAAAAATGAAGAAGTTAGGCCTCCTGGAAGTCTCCCTCTTCAACTTGTTGTCTCTGCATCTACAAAACGCACCCTCCTTGAATGAACCTGGCTCACACACTCTTTTAAGCATAAAAACTCAGCACCGGGTGCAACCACGCCAACGGTGTGAACCGTAGGACGGTTAAGGGCGCACCAGCCCCTAACCGCCTCGGCACCTGGGCGTATGGCGCATATGACTGTAGGTTTGGCAAAGAAGTGGTTAAGTCATTTTAACCGTTGGAACGAACCTCCCGTGCCCTGGTCATATGTAAATTCGTGGTTTAAAATCCCGCACCAACCATAACCGTGCGCACCACATAACATACGGTGGTCATACATAATCGTTGGGTTATGTTTTAATAAATCCATGCCATATATTAATAAACAGTTATATGCGGTGTAACGGAACCACGGGTCGAGGCTAAGCCCCAGCCCGCCCCCCTTTCCGATTAATACAACACTCCAATTCAAATACATATGCGTTGACCTATGTAACAAGGAACAACGGGCGGAATGTTGGTTAGCGAAATTTTCAAAGGAATTTGTGCGGTGGGGAGGTCCAAGGGTCGAACCCCGTGGCCTCCAATACATTTTACATTGAACTTCTTAGCCAACCATTCAGGGACACGTGGCGCCCACAGATTGGGCCACGTGCCCTCCTACCATTGGCCACCCCAAGACACATGTCAACACCTGATTCACCAATAGTCCACCAATCAATACGTGCCACATCATCATCATATGGTTTGTACGGTCCTGCCACATCAGACCGTACGGACTGTATGGACAGGTACAATCAGCATAAAAATTTTGCCTGTTTGGCTTGGCAAACAGATCACGATATCTTCTTCATACGGCGTCCATTTGACAAAGTAAATATACCGTCGGAATCAGGAAGACGACACGGACGCAATGGCGCTATTTTCGTCGCATTCCGAGCACTTTGAAATTGAGCAAAATTTGATCCCCTGATCACACCTCCCCATTGGGAAGCTTTTGGACCTCCAAAAGACTATCTCAGTCTATGTGAAGATGAGGGTATAGTTCCCTCACCCTTCCAACCTCAATCCACTTGGCCTTGCTTGGATTTATCCCTTTAAGACCAACTCGCAAATACTCCACATTTCCTCGCTTCGAAGTTCGCATTCTCTTGTCAAGGATGGTGTCTTCCTGCAGTTCTGTTAGATACTCTGGAGAAAAATAATCTATGGAAGGAATCTGAACATGCTCTCCTTGATCATCAATCAATGGAGGCTCATACAACTTCAAATTCTCAACATTAACAACTGCATAC
>ML778533.1:689438-700061 GCA_009831015.1 Picea engelmannii
CCAGCTTCCAATGGATCATTATTATTAATTGCTCAAAAAGTGCTCAAAAACATGTCTTACAATGCTCAAACTGACAAACCGACTGCTCCAATGGCTTCCCAGCATCCCAAAACCCTTGTTTGGGCTCTTTCGGCACCTCAATCGGTCGAAAAATGAAGAAGTTAGGCCTCCTGGAAGTCTCCCTCTTCAACTTGTTGTCTTTGCATCTACAAAATGCACCCTCCTTGAATGAACCTGGCTCACACGCTCTTTTAAGCGCAAAAACCTAGCACCGGGTGCAACCGCGCCAACGGTGCAAACCGTAGGATGGTTAAGGGTGCTCCAGCCCCTAACCGCCTCGGCACCTGGGCGTATGGCGCATATGACCGTAGGTTTGGCAAATAAGTGGTTAAGTCATTTTAACCGTTGGAATGAACCTCCCGTGCCCTGGTCATATGTAAAACCGTGGTTTAAAATCCCGCGCCAACCATAACCGTGCGCACCACATAACATATGGTGGTCATACATAATCGTTGGGTCATGTTTTAATAAATCTGTGCCATATATTAATACACAATTATATGCGGTGTAACGGAACCACGGGTCGGGGCTAAGCCCCGGCCCGCCCCCCTTTCCGATTAATACAACACTCCAATTCAAATACATATGCGTTGACCTATGTAACAAGGAACAACGGGCGGAATGTTGGTTAGCGGAATTTGCAAAGGCATTTGTGCGGTGGGGAGGTCTGGGGTTCAAACCCCATGGCCTCCAATACATTTTACATTGAACTTCTTAGCTAACCAGTGAAGGACACGTGGCGCCCACGGATTGGGCGACGTTCCCTCCTACCATTGGCCACCCCAAGACACGTGTCAACACCCGATTCACCAATAGTCCACCAATCACTATGTGCCACATCATCATCATACGATCTGTATGGTCCTGCCACGTCAGACCATATGGACTGTACGGACAGGTACAGTCAGCATCAAATTTTTGCCTGTTTGGCTTGGCGAACAGATCGCGATATCTTCTTCATACGGCGTCCATTTGACAAAGTAAATATACCGCCAGAATCAGGAAGACAAGATGGAAGCAATGGCACTGTTTTCGTCGCATTCCGAGCACTTTGAAAATTGAGCAAAATTTGATCCCCTGATCACTATATGTTGAATATGGTCATATTTGACTATCAACAGTAGAATAATAATTTTTCTCTTGTTTATTGGTTTTCTCTTCAGGGTTTTCCCAAGGGCATTGCCCATAAATATTTGTTTTCAAATGTGTGTGTTGTTTATGATTCACTGTGCATTTTCAGTTAGTAAATCCAATGTATTTCCATCCATAAGTTTTTAGATTTGGAACATTTTATTTCTATGCAAACAATCTGTGTGAAGTAAATTTATTGGAAGTGGGAATCGTTTTTGTGTTTAGTAAAAATCAACATGGTATTATAGCTAGGACTCTGAAGAGTGGCACTGAAGACCTGACACAAGGATTTGTAGGGATTGTATGGGTTTTTCTTGGATAAAGGAAGGGAAAAGTAATGTTGGTCAGTTGGATGAGAATGGATACTAGATTGAGGTTTGAGGACAGGCTGGGCATGGATACAATTTTTAGCCCATGGAAAGAGAAGATTGTGTTGTTGTTGGAGGAAAACGAAATCTGGTACATTATGGAGAAACCTTAGTTTGTTCCCATAGATCCAACACTTTTGATGACCTTCAATAATAAAAATGTGAAATTTTTCTTGAAGGAGCATATCATACCTCATGTGTCTAGAAAGAAATATTCCTATGAGATGTGGGAGGCTCTGACAAAGATTTATTAGAGTGGAAACCAAAACAGGAAGATGGTGCCAAGGGAGTAACTAAGAATCACCAAGATGTCCAAGACTAAAACAATGACATCGTATCTCACCAGGATATCACAAGTTTGTGATGAGTTAATGACAGTTGAAGAGGAAGTCAAAGATGATGAACTTGTGAGGACAACTATGAATGGGTTCTCATAGAAGTGGGATTTATTCATGAAGGGAGTTGTGGCATGAGTGTTGGGTATATGTTATATTCTTTGCACGACTAGTCTTATTGTCTGNCCTCGAGAACTTTTTTTCCTCAGGAAACATGTCGCATTTTTCCTCATTTTTTATGTCCATTGTTGGGCAATTTTTTGGCACATGGTTTTTACCGATGGTTTTCTATTTTCGGTTAAGGAATTAGGGTTTTTGACTAATCCAAGTCATTGGTTTAGGGTTTTGGATGCCATTGGATCCTATATGTATAATTTATTGTAAACAATGTAACACAATGAATGAATATAGAATATGTTAGTTTTCCCGATTTGGGTTTCCAGGGGAAAAATCATTGTGTAATGTTTGTATTTTCCATTGTATCTTTCTTGTTCTTTTACTGAAAATTTGTTTGCAGTAAATATTGTACAAGGTTAAAATCTACATTTGGTATCAGAGCTTTGTTGGCTTTAGGGGGATTCCTTTGTGGTGAAGGGTTTGGCTCGAGACTATGATAAGCCTTGTTACAGTGGGAGATCTTTGGTATTCATTTTTTAGGTGAAAATAAATGGCGAGCAGTTCGAAAATGGAGATTGAGAAGTTTAATGGGAAAATTTTAGAGCTATGGAAGCTCAAGATGGAAGATATGTTGGTGGATAGAGATCAGTGGATCCAAGTACTTCACCTACATGAACTTCAACAGATGACTGGAAAAAATTGGATCAGAAGGAGAAGATCACAGTCCGAATATGTCTCTCAGATTCAGTATTATTGAATGTATCAGAGGAAGCTACAACCAAACATTTATGGGATAATTTGGGGAATTTGTATCAGTCTAAGTCCCTAGTAAATAAAATTTTCCTGGGAAAGAAGCTATATAACATGAGGATGAGAGATGGAAACTCGGTGGCAGAGAATTTGAATGGCTTCAATACTATGGTAAGTCAGTTAGTATCTGTTGAGATTAAAATTTCAGATGAATATAAGTGTATCAATTTACTGTGTTCTTTACCAGACTCATGGGATATTCTGGTTGTGGCCATAAGTAGTAATACAACTTACTTGAAGTTTGATGAAGTGGTCTCATCCTTGTTTTTGGAGGAGATGAGACAGAGGAACATGGAAGGATAGAGCACAAACACGTTATTTGCAAGAGCACACTCCCAGGAAAGAAATAGATCTAAGTCATCAAGTGGGAGATCCAAGTCTAAGGGTAGATCTAAATCTCCCATAAATTTTGTAAAGGTATGTTGGAGATGTGGAAAATAAGGGCACTACAAGAAGCAGTGTAGATCCAAAATTGAGAAAAAGAAGGGATCTGAAGAAGATCCTTCTATAGAAGAAAATACCTCCAAGGAAGAAGGAAGGGATGTGTACTTGGCTTCTTCAAGAACACATGAAAATCATGAGGCATGGTTGGTTGACTCAGGTGCATCCTTTCATATGACTCCCCATAGGGAGTGGTTCTGTGAATATGAAAGGTATGATGGAGGTAATGTTTTCCTAGGTGATGATTCGACAACCAAAATCATAGGACGAGAAAAATTCAAGTTGAGGCTCATATATGGAAGGATTAGAAAACTAAATGGTGTTCTTCACATCCCAGGTTTGGCCAAAAATTTGATTTATGTAAGCAAAATGGACGATGTAGGGGTAAAAATAATATTTGAAAAGGAAATTTGCAGGATGGTTCGAGGAGAAATGGTGTTGTTGAAGGGAGTTCAGTTTGGAACTCTACATAAGATGCAAGGAAACACTATTAGTGATGGGTGTAATAGTTCCATTGTTCTTGATATTGGAGTTGAAGAATATAGAACTCCTACAGTCTTCGGAGAAAAGGTTATGATGTGGCATCAAATACTGACGCATGTCTGAGAGAAGGGTCTTTGACTACTACACGATAAAGGTATGGTTGAAGGTATGTCTAACTTCTCTCTGGATTTTTATTTTTGTGAACATTATGTATATGGGAAGCAGAATCAGGTAAGATTCTCCTCTGGTGCAACGAGGGAAGAAGTAATTTTACAACTAGTTAACAATGATGTGTTTGGACCTGTGTCGATTCCATCATTGGGAAAATTTGTGTACTATGTCTCATTTATAGATGACTTCTCGAGGAATACTTGGATATATTTCCTCAGGAATAAATCTGAAGTCTTTGATAGGTTTAAAGAGTTTAAGCCTCTTATTGAGAATCAAACAAAGAAAATAATTAAGGTGTTGAGGACATATAATGGTGGAGAGTTATGTGGGAATGAATTTGAAGAATTATGTAAGAAGTGTGGTATAGAAAGGCAGAATACTACTCCATATACACCTCAGCAAAATATATTTTCAAAAAGGACGAACATGACGCTAATGGAAAAATCAAGGTGCATGCTCAATGGTGTCGGGTTAGGGAAAGAATTATGGGCAAAGGAAGTGGGTATTGGATGTTACCTGGTCAACATATCACCCTCATTAGAACTAGATGACAAGACTCCACAAGAGGTATGGACTGGTAAGAAACATTCTCTCACACATCTCAAGGTATTTGGCTGTGAGGCCTATGCTCATGTTCCAAAGGAAAATAAGAGTAAGCTAGATAAGAAGGCTAAAAAGTGTATCTTTATTGGGTATAAATATGGTCTCAAAGGTTATAAGCTTTGGAACCCAGAAACTAAGAAATTTGTGTATAGCTGAGATGTGGTATTTAGAGAAATGAAGGATGTTGTTAAACATGAAGTCCTACCAAGTAAGGAAGAACCAAATAAAATAGAGTTCGATTTAAAGGATGATGACTCAGACTCTACAAAAGAACATGAATCAAAAGAAGAAGATCCTCATACTCCAGTATTGAGGAGATCGGTTCGAGAAAGAAGGCTACCAGAAAGGTATAATCCATCAAATTTTTGTTCAATTTTTTCTTTTTCTATTATTTATGATGATCCTAGAACTGTCAAGGAGGCGGTGGATTCAGAGGATGGAAATCTCTAGAAAAATTCCATGGATGAAGAAATGACAACCTTGGATAAGAATGAGGCTTGGGATCTAGTGGAGTTGTCGACTGGAAGAAATCCCATTGGCAGAAAATGGGTATTTAAAAATAATCTAAATGCAGAAGGAAATGTGGAGATATACAAAGCTTGTTTAGTAGCAAAGGATTATTCCCAGGTTGAGGGAATTGATTTTGGTGAGATTTTTTCTCCTATTGCCAAGTTAAATTCTATAATATTTGTGTTATCTGTTGTTGATGAATTTGATTTTGATAAAGAACAAATGGATGTGAAGACAACATTCCTACATGGGGATATGGAAGAAGAAATCTATATGAAGCAGCCAAAAGTTTTTGTCGTGAATAGAAAGAAGGAGCTGGTATGCAAGATGAAAAAGCCCTTATATGGTTTAAAACAATCACCAATGATGTGGTATCAAAAATTTGATACTTATATGTTGGAAATTGGCTTCACAAGAAAAGAGGATCACTATGTGTATTTTAAATTAATTGGTGATCATTTGATTTATTTAGTCTTGTATGTGGATGGCATGTTTCTAATAGGAAACAACAAGGAGATTATCCAGGATGTGAAAACTTAGTTGTCCACTAAATTTGACATGAAGGATCTCGGTGCTTCAAATTTCATTTTGGGCATGGAAATTAAAAGAGATCGGAAAAGGAGGAAACTATGGTTAAATCATAGAAAATATGTCAAGACAATATTGTAGAGGTTTAATATGCAGGAATGTAAACTGGTAAAGGTCCCTATTCCTGTTGGTGTAAATTTATCTAGGGATCAGTGTCCCAAGACACAGGAAGAAGAGGAGGACATGTCTCATGCTCCATATGCGAGTGTAGTTGGAAGTTTGATGTATGAAATGGCCTGTGCTAGACTGGACATTGCACATGTAGTGGAATTTTTGAACAGGTATATGTCAAAACCAGGGAAGGATCATTGGACAATAGTGAAAAGGGTTTTCAGGTATTTGCGTGGCACTGCTAGTTATGGATTGTGCTACCAAGGAATGTCAGGATTGGACATAGTGTTGGACATACATGTATTTGTGGATGCAAACTAGGTTGGAGATATTGATCGTAGGATATCTACAAAGTGGGTATGTGTTTAACCTGTTTGGAGGAGCAATCAATTGGATGCAAAAAATACAGGATATAGTGGCACTTTCAACTACAAAAGTTGAATACATGGAAACTACTCATGAAATAAAGGAAGAAATATGGTTACAAAGATTGTATTTAGGCATTGGGTTGGTACAAAAAGTTGTAAGGACATATTTTGACAGTCAGAGTGTAATTTTTCTGGCGAAGAACCCGACTTATCATTGAAAGACAAATCATATTGATATTCAATATCACTTTGTGAGAGACATGGTTGAAGAAAAGAAAGTGATGTTGATGAAGGTGGACAATTTGAAGAATGTTGCAAATTCATTAACAAAATCTATGAGCAATGAGAAGTTCCCTTGGTGTAGAGGATCCATGGGCAATGCTTCCCTAGATTGTTGACTATGTAACCCTGTAACCCCTTGTATGCAAATAAAACAACAAGTGGGAGAATGTTGGATATATGTTATATTCTTTGCATGAATAACATTTGTGTCTGCTATGTTGCATTAGGCGCACAGGGGGGTGTAGGGGAAGCACCCCCAATAAATGTTTTTCCTCGGGAAACGTGTCACATTTTTTCCTCATTTTTCATGTTGCCTCGATTTTCATGTCCATTGTTGGGCGGTTTTTCAGCACATGGTTTTTGTTGATGGTTTTTTATTTTCGGTTAAGTAATTAGGGTTATTGACTAATCCAAGTCATTGGGTTAGGGTTTTAGATGTCATTGGCTCCTATATGTATATTGTATTGTAAACAATGTAACATAATGAATGAACATAGAATATGTTGGTTTTCCCGATTTGGGTTTCCAGGGGAAAAATCATTGTGTAATGTTTTTATTTTCCATTGTATCTTTTATGTTCTTTTACTGAAAATATGTTTGCAGTAAATATTGTACAAGGTTAAAATCTACAATGAGAACATCTTCCTGACTAGTAGAAGTTGTGGGATGACTTCTCTCAGGAGGAGACTTGGGAGGAGGATCTTCAAGGTAGTCATATTAAGGGTGATGATGACTAGGAGAATGCTCTTCATGCAAAGAAGGGTAGGGGAGATGGAAAGAGGGACATGAGCAAAGTGAAATGATTTGCATGTCATAATACTGGCCACTATGCAAGCCAGTGTCCAAACAAGAAGAAGGGTAAGAAGAAGACACAGGTAGCAACATCAACATCAACTTAGATTCATGATTTTGTTGAGAAGTTTGGGAAGTAATTTTCTCTTGTGTTTGGTCTTTCAGGAAGTTTTAGTGCAAATTTTGGGGACATTGGAGCATGGTTTGTGGATAGTGGCTCATCTCGCCATATGATGAGAATGAGGTTGATGTTCATTAGTGTTTCAAAGAAAGACTTGGAGTGTCATGTGGGTTTTGGGATTAGTACCATGCATGTAGTGAAGGGGGTTGGATGTGTGATATTCCAACTAGAGTAAGGAGGATCTCTAGAGGTGGAAAATATGTTTTTTTGTTCAAGAGCTGAAGATAAGATTTCTCTCAGTATTAGCTTTGGAGGATGAGGGATATGGAGTTTTCTTAGAACATGAACATGTTCTCATATATCTAGAGGGAGCTACCCTGTATGCAACAACAATGCTTGGTGTCACATAGAGGTGGTTATAAATCATGTAGGGACATATTGTGTGTGAGTCCAAGGGGATATTGGATTTAGGATCAGTGTTAGTGACATGTGCTTGTGAGGCTACTTCCAATATTTTCAATAGTCTCAGCTGGTATTAGATGAAATTGGATTCTCAACAGTGTGAGGAGACTCCTAAGGGCATGGTGAGGAGGAACAAGTATTCAATGCAAGATCCAGTGTAGGTGCCAGGGAATATTTTTGGTTCAAAGGGAGCAACTACAACAACAAATGGAGTGATGGGGTTGGATATAGATCTAGGTGGAGGTTCTAGAGGTTCATTCCTTGCTAAGAGGGAGTGTTAGTTTTTTGGGTAGCTCGTATAGGCACTTTTGCATTGGTGGTTCCTAGTATGTAGAAGTATCCACGTGACATTCTCTAGATAGTAACTTTATAAAGTGTTTTTATAAAATGTCTTTTATATTTAATGAATTAAAGTGGCCTTTTATAAAGTTGAGTGACTTAAGTTATTTAAGTCATTTCAACGAGAGATTAAGTCACAACCATCCATCGTGGGAAGGAAATATCTAATCTTGGTCGTTGATATCTTAGGGTTATGGATTTGGTCATTAAGAGATTACAAAAGCATATATAAGGAGAATGAGAGGCACACATTGAATGAGAAAAAATTTGGAGAGTTGAAGAGACGAAGAGAGGACACATTTGCAGTAAGAGGGGAAGAGGGAAGAAATCGAAAGGAAGGGAAGAGGCACAAATCCTAAGAAAACATGGGCACAAAAATCGAGGTGAAGATCAACATTGGCACAAAAATCAAGATAAATTACTTGCTATCTGTACAACAGTGCATTATTAGACTATATAATCGCTCATGTGATGGTTTGTTGGATTGTACAAGTCATGTTTATCTTTGGTTGTTGGGCCATATAGGACGTACTCTATTTAGTATTATTGGGCATGGATTTCAAGGAAGATATTGAAGGTGGGGAGGCCATATAGGCCATACATCAATTTCTGAGCACGATTTTCAATGCTAGTACATATTTCTAAATGTTTTAATAATTGCTGTGAATTTATGAGTTCTTCTCCATGGGAAGAATAATAAAATTTCTCTTATTTATTGGTTTTCCCTTCGAGGTTTTTCTAGGGGCATTGTCCAGAAATATCTGTGCTCAAATGTGTGTGTTTTTTATGAGTCCGTTGTTCATTTTCAATGATTAAATCCAGTGTATTTCCATTCATAAGTTTTCATATTTGGAACATTTTATTTTTCATGCAAATAATCTATGTGTTACACGCCAAAATTACTCACTTTGATAGTGTTGCAAGTGTCATCATTACAAAGGTCGCAAGTGTCACATTTTGCTCACAAGGTTGCAAGCGTCGCATGTTTCTCACAAGTGTCGCAGGTGTCAAAGAAAGCATGTTTCCATGATGCCCATGTCGTGCCTGTAAACGACATGAGAAGGACACTTGAAACACCTCAAACATTTGATTTGCAAGAGGAAAAATGAGTCAACAATCTTGCAAACCTTTTTCCATCTGAAAGCACCTCAAAAACTGAGTTTTTGGAGAGGAGCGCTCCCCCTTACACTACCTCAGAGCGCCGACGCTCCCCCTTACACTGTCAGGGAGCGTTATAACGCTCCCCTGGCCCTTTTGAGGGAGCACTATAGATTTTGAGAGCGTTGGCACCCCCTAAAGCTTACTAGGGAGTGATACAACGCTCTGATGGCCCTTTTGAGGGAGCGCTACCTATTCTGGGCGGTTGTTAAGCTATTGAGATGAATGGGGGAAGCATCTTTTCATTCTTGGAAGGCAGTTGAGCTCAAATCCCTAGTCCAGCCATGATCCTAGGGCAGATCCTCAACTGAAGGAGGCAAATCCTCAAATTCCCCAAGGATATCTCAAGTGGTTAAAGCCTCTCCAAGGCTATATAAGAAAGCTCTCTAATGGTGAAAGGGGACTGGAAAAAGGAGAATTACACCAAACTTATGATCTCATAAGTGGTGATGGAACATAGCTGATTGGAGGAAGAACTGAAGTTATGAAACTTATGATCTTGGAGGAAACTTACAGCCAACCAAAGGAGAGTGATCAGTGAAGCTGCTGTTATCCAGGTTATGGAGCTTTCAGGCAAGGGTTAGACAAAGGGGACTTGACGAAGCTGTCGCATTCGCATCAATGATTGTAAGTACTGTTGTCGTTATTCTCATCAATATGACACGCTTGGCCTGTTTCTTTCTAGTTTGTGTCTAATGTCACATGAACTTATCATTAGTTGATAGATCTGTTTTCAAGCTAATATCAGTAGAGTAGGAAGCGGTTGTATCTTGTCTTGTCCGCAGAACTCAGCGAGGAGCAAAGGATTGGAGCGCAACTCGGAGCATGCAGGGACAAATGTCGATAAAAAGGTACTTATGTCATCCTTCCTTCTCATGTGTTAGTTTAGGTGGATTTGAAAGGAAGTCAGTGTCCATGTTAAGCATTTTCTGTCTAGGGTTAAGGTCAAGCTCTAGAGGCGATCTACCTGTCCGCAGGGAGATTTTCCTACAACACTATGTGAAGTAAATTTATTGGAAGTGGAAATCATTTCTGAGTTTAGTAAAAATCAACACATTGATCGACTATGCTTGGGATGACATGTAATATTAATGGTATATGTTTTTCGTTATTGGTAGATCAAGGAGGATATTTTTTATTTTATTTCATATAATGCATTATTTAGATGTGGGATGATAGTAGGAAATGACTTATAGTGTTAAACAAAGGGTAGGGTAGTTAGTTAAAAACTGTGAATTTGATATTGGGGTATGTGTTACCCAAGTGTAATTATAAAGTAGAAACTTGGGATCATATGATAGATCATAGGTACAAATTGGTTAGATTCAACCCATGAGTTAGTGTTAGATTGTAAGGATATATTTTTTTATTTT
>ML778533.1:713488-724517 GCA_009831015.1 Picea engelmannii
TCTCTTCTTTCTTCCCACATCTCTTGCACCACATCTTTCATGGTTAGCAACTCCTTCAACATCTCTTTGTCAAAGAACTTAGATAATGAAGATGTATGAGAACTATCAATGTTTGAAGCTTCCTCCATCTTTGCAAGATATCAAACTTCAACACAAAACTTGCACAATAATACCAACAACTAAATCTCAAGCTATCAATGGCAATCACATGAGCAAAACAAACTATGCTCTGATACCACCTTATTTGAAAATAGAAGGAAGACTTGTTATCCTATGCAAGCACCCTCTACTTCATTAAAATAAACTTTACAGGACCTTGCTCCATGTGTTAAAATATGCAAGATAAATTATGTGCCAAGTTTATGCTTCTTCTTTTAAATGTTTATATGTGAGGTCTTTGCAAGATTAAATATGTTTTTTACATAAATACAACAACACATAATAACTTGCAGCAAATAATAACCAGCAAACACTCACAACAAGAACAACATGATAAAGGAGTTCACCCCTCTCCGAGCTACATCTCCTTGAGCCTCCATTAATGGACTTGGCTCTCTGGGATTAATTTATCAAAAATTCCTTTACAAGTTGCTGCTCAACTCCAATGGAAATTCTGACTGTACCATTGGGTTCAAAATACATAAAAACCCCAAAAATGACTAATAGAACTCTGAAAACGGATCATGGCTCATCCGGGCATGACCTCTTCTACATGTGGCCTTAAGCTTCCCTGAGCTTCTCTTTGGAAAAAACACCTGTAAAAGTCCTCAAATAGATCCGAAACCTATCCCAAAGTGTTCAAAGCATATTAATTAGCCAAAAATGATTATTCAATCACAGAAAATAAACATGGGCTCATCTGAGCATGACCTCAAACAATGAGGGCTTCAAGCTCCCTAGAGCTTCCTGAAACTTCAGTGGTTAAAAACCTGCAAAAGAAGTCTTCAAATGGCTTTGAAAACAATGCCAATGGGTTCAGAACGTCCAAAATCCCCTAGCTGGGATTTTATGACACCTCATTTGGCCAAAAAATGAAGAAGATAGGCCTCCTGCCATTCTCTTGCTTCAAGCTTGTTTTCTCAGGTTCGCCAAAATGCACCTATGGGCGTTCTACCGAGAACATGCTCAAAATCTCGTGTTAAAACCCAGCACCGAGCGCAACCGCATAACTGTGCAAACTGTAGGATGGTTATGGGCACGTCAGCCCCTAACCGTCAAACTCGTGGGCACATGGGTCCATATGACCGCACGCAAAAGAGCTAAGTCCCAAAGCAAATGAACAAGTGACAAGTGGTTGCATATGGTTGGTGGGAACACCGTTTGAAAAACCAATTTCAAAATCCAACTCCCGCACGCTCCATGTAGGGTCATATGATTATATGCATGCGATCGGGGCTAGGGCTCCAATGAAATATGCACGCCTCCGTGCACATATCGGGTCACATGGTAACAATGCAACCACGGGCTGGGGCTAAGCCCCAGCCCGACCTGGCGCCAAGCCAAACATTAATCAAACTTAAATTTATTATAACTCACATATATAACAAAGCACATTGTATGGTGCATTGGTTGGTCAGACTTTGTTAAAGCTTTACACGTGTGTGGGGAGGTCCACCGTTCGAACCCAACGGAGTCCATAATATTTTGAACTAACAACCAATACAATGGTGCCAAGTGGCAGCCCATGACTGGGCCACGTGGCACCGCACCATTTACCAAAATGATGCCATGTGTCACATCGTGATTCACCCAAATCTGCCAATAATTGAATGCCACGTCACCAACCACCATGTCATCGTATGACCTCTGCCATGTCAGCATGTACGGACTGCACGGACTGTACAGTCAACAGAATTTTTTTACCTGTTTGGCGATTCGAACAGATCGCTATATCTTTCTCATCCGACATCTGTTCGAACCCAAACAAGTTGCTTTGGATTCATGATGACGAGGGCTATGCACCCATTCGATTTGAGGCAATTCTGAGAACTTTGATTTTTGAGCTAAATTTTGACCCCTGGTCCAGATTTTGATCACGCCTTCCCATTGAAAGGATTTTGGACCCACAAAAGCTTATGATTATCTATCTAAAATTCAATACTCCTCTTCTTTCAAGTTCTATCAATTGATTCTACTTGAAAAGTCTTTTTGACAATCACTTGGATACCTTGACATGCCTTGCACTGTAACTGGCTATGTCCCTCAACCACTGTTCTCTGGCTGCTGTTGACCCACTATTCTCTTTGTGGTTGGAAGACTTCCAACCTTCCCACTGAGAATCAAGTCCCTCTTGCGAACTCTTTGGTGTCAACATAATCTGCTCTCCAATGGCTGCAAAAACTTTCCTGCGACATCTTGTCACAAGCCAAGAAAACCATCAATCTTGAAAAGAAATTATACAAGACTGAAAATGATGCCAACAAAGTCTTTTTGTTCTTCAAGCAAACTGTCGCATCTTGTACTTCATCAAAGCACATGGATTTTTCCTACATCTTGGTGTACTCAAAATCAACTTACAAACCAACAAACACCATCAACTAAACACAAGTCGAAAAACATGATCGACACAACATAGTCGTCAGACAATCATCGACACAAGTCGAAACTCATTTGAAACATATCAAGCTTCCTAAAATGACAAGTCAACAGACATGATATACAATCATGTTACAATCACAAATCATTCATAATGAACCATCACTAGGTTCACTACTTACACATACACAAAAACAAATGCATGTACATGACTCTTCAACTCTTCTTCCAGTACAAACATAAGTACATAAACCCAAAACATGTGGGTACATAAGAGTTGAATATGAAAAATATATATGGATGTAACCAGTGAACATCATATCCATCTTTTACATCCTCCTGGCGAAGTTGGGCAACAACAAGAATGCCTTCACACGAATTGCATTCACATGCAAACTTGTATCATACAAGTTGTTATAAACTGCTACAACTCGTCATGCTCTCAACATAAATGCACACATAAGGATGAAAAGTGCATTTACAACAGAAAATGCAAGCCTTACTTACTCAAGAAATCCAACCATTTCTTACCAAGCCAAATCAACGGTGACTTTTCCTGCTGAAAATCATCCTCTTGTGAATCATCTTGACTCACATCGATGATGGAATCTCCTCTTCCATTCTTGCCAACCTCTTTATCCAACTGCTTCTTGTGCTGTGGATGAATAGTTGGATGCAATGTCCAACATTGGTCAATGAGATGACCCCTCTTCTGACAATGAGTGAAAATCTTTTGCATCCTCTTTTCACGTTGTCTTTGCTTGTAAAGTTTCTTGAAAGTGGCCAATCTTTTGCAACATTTTGATTCTTGATGGTTATATAAACCACAATATGTACATGGATTCTTTATTCCATTTTTACATACAAATTTATCATGCTTAACATAATCAAAAGCAACTGAATGATAAGCAGAATTATACCTTGAACATTCACCTTTATTGCCTCTTTGAGGAGGTGAATTTGAAGAGTTACAAGCTCTCATTTGAAGACCAAAAATAGTGTTCTTGTCCTCATCGTTGTCACAACTCTTTTGTTTCACACATTTTCATTCATCTTGAACACAAGATTTGCATGCTGGAGGGATTGAACTTTCACATTTATAGCTGTTGGTCACTATAATTGCTTAATTGACTCAAACAATCAAGTGCTACATAAATTGTCAACCCAGGGAAGTCTATTTATTTCAAAGATAACCATGCACTATATATGCTCAATTCCAAAAGCAACTTAGAGTTGTAGTAAAAGAAACTATATTAATCACACTTGCCTTGAATGAACTGAAGTTCTGACTTGAATTACAGGAAAGCAACCTACCTATTGCAGATCTTTAAAGATTAATCTAAAGAATCCTGGATTACATTTAAAATGACAACTGCAACAGGAAAGAACAATTATTTTGTAACCAGAGAACATGACCCTTATTCCCAAGAAGGAACTCTAGCACCTTGTTTCTGATTAACACACTTTCATGAAAACATTAATGCATAGAAGGTTAACTCTATATACAGAGAACAAGACCTTCTAATCCCTTCCATTAAGCAGGGACCCTTAACCCAGTCTCTGATTAGCACACTTGCGGAAATAACTGAAATCTACAGAGAAAAGGACCTTCTAATCCCTTCCATTAAGCATGGACCCTTAACCCAGTCTCTGACTATCACACTTGCAGAAATAACTGAAATCTACAGAGAAAAGGACCTTCTAATCCCTTCCATTAAGCAGGGACCCTTAACCTAGTCTCTGACTAGCACACTTGCAGAAATAACTGAAATCTACAAAGAACAGGACCTTCTAATCCCTTCCATTAAGCAGGGACCCTTAACCCAGTCTCTGACTAGCACACTTGCAAAAATAACTGAAATCTATAGAGAACATGACATTCTAATCCCTTCCATTAAGAAGGGACCCTTAACCTAGTCTCTGATTAGCACACTTGCAGAAATAACTGAAATCTATAGAGAACAGGACCTTCTAATCCCTTCCATTAAGCAGGGACCCTTAACCTAGTCTCTGATTAGCAAACCTTATAAAATCATCACACAAGATTACTAATGAAAATGATTATGAACCTCGTGAAAATAATGTAACATTCGATAAACTAAAGTTCTTAACAAGACAGAGTTCAGTAGTGTTTCAGCAAAGCAGAATTCATTAAAAGTAGTGTTTCAGCAAGACAAAAGTTAATCAAGGCATAAACAAAAATTACACTAACACACACTATAACACTAACGGGTGAATCTTGTGAAGAAGGTGGGCCCTCCCTTTTCACAAGATTCCCCTGATATGAAAAAGATAAAGAAGGATGCTCAAAATAGTCTTCTATTCATCTATCAATGTATCATATTACAATCTGAAAATGAAGTACATCCCTCTCTCTGAAGCTTTCTCAATACATAAAACTTGGATCCTTCGAATGGTGATTTCCTCTTATTTAAAGAGGGAATCCTTTCGATACAATTGATCAAACATTAAAGATGAATATCTGAGTCCTATTCTTAGTCGGATCGACTTTCTAAACCAGAATAGGATGTCCTAGTCTTGCGCAACAGAATGCTATTACAAGTGTTGAATGAGGTGTTGTTGTTACGGTTGGAGTAACAGTTCTTTCTCGTTGCTGCTAATGTTGTTTCAACACCACAAATCCTAGGCTGTTTCAGCCACGGGATTTGCGCTCTTGACTGTTTTAGCATTCTCGTGTGGTAGCGATGGTTGGTGCTTGGTTCATGGTGCAACTGTTGTAGAGTTGTTGTTGACTGCTGACTGTGTAATGACTTCCTTTGTGTTTCAGCATCGTGACCATGAACTCAGCATCGTCGATCTTCTATGTTTCAGCATCTGCGACCCTGGACTGTGTAACAGCTTCATGTTTCAGCATCTGCGACCCTGGACTATGTAACAGCTTCGTGTTTCAGCATCTTCGACCCTGGACTCTGTAACAACTTTTGTGAATTGTTGTTTCAGCAACAGGCCTCAAATGCTAATCTGCAGTTTGAACTGTTTCAACACTTATACATTTCTAATCAATGGTTAAGTACGAGAGTGATGTAAAATATTATGCAAAACAGATTAAACGTATAGTAATGAGAAGGGATGTTGTATACCTTTGGAATGATCAGATAAAGTGATAATATGAGTTTAAATGTGGTTAATCAAGAGTGTAATAGTGGCAAAAAGTATAGGCAAAAAGGTACATTGTGTGGTCCTAACATCCCCCCAACTCAAGGTGTTGCATGTCCTCAGGCAACTTCACTCTGAATCAGAGTCTGAATACCGACTCTGGGCGTGTAAGTTACTCAAGCAGTAGCTCTGGGAGGTACTGTCCGTTGGCGTTATGAACCCTTGGACCCACTATAATCTTTTCCATGCTGTTGTTTCTGTCTTCTTAGGCAGCGTATAATTAATTTGATATCGTTCTATTGGCAAACAAAGGATAGGAAAATAAAAACCGGTACCCTATCCAGTTTTCAGCACATTGCTGAACACACTGGATGTAGTTAGGCACCCTAGATATTGCTACCTCTAGGTTGGTGGGGCTAAAAGGATGATGTTCTTGTCTTTTCTCAGTGGATTGCTGGCAAAAATGGTTATTTTCCTGGAGGGCAGGAATCTCTATGGATCTGATGATGTGCTGACAATCCTAGAGCACTCTTGATTGTAGTTGCTGAACATGTTCAGTCATATCTGGTTTCTTTAAGAACTCATAATATTCTGTGACAAAGGTGGCTGCATTCTGTGGTTCTAGTCTTATCCATAGCAGGCGGTTGTCTTCATTGTGTTTAACAGCCATGAAGTCATCTTGCCAAATGATTTGATTGTGGAGAAAGGAGGTGAATGCCCGAATCTGAATGTCCCTAACAAGGGGATTAAGGTTCAGCTGCCTGTTCTCAGGAATGGCTTTGTTATGGAAATATGCCTCACAAAGGAGGTGTTGATCCCTAGCAGATGCTGCTGTGAAAGTTTTGACAAAATCTGTTGGGTGTAGTACTGCATGGGGTTTACCTTCTGTAATTGATTTGATTTGAAACCAGGTAAGTCGCTCCATAAGGAACAAGGAGTAGTTGCAAGATGTCTTTCTGGTGGCCAATAGCTTTTGTGTCAGGTCAAATACCCGGGCCATTCTGCCTTTCAACTCTTTTTTCTGATTCTTCAGGGCACGATCTTCCTGACATGTCTTCTCTAGAGCTTCCCAATTTGAGAAAGTGTGATTTATCCAGATTTGTCTGTACTCTTGCAGGCTTTTGGCTTGTGTTGCAACATACTTTTTCTTCCATTTTTGTATTGCTGCCTGTTCATCCCATAGCTGGGTCTGTGTTTCAGCGTTGCAAGTAGTGGGATGAGGTAAGGTTTGAGTAGATTGTTCCACACAAGTGGGGAGATTGATCTAGCTGGGAGGTGTAAATTCCTCCATAGGAATTGTCTATACAACTTTGTTGACAAAAAAAGGGGCTTCATTTGTTGCAATGCAGGGCTCAGTCTTGATCTTGGGAGGACCTGCTAGTTCTTGTGTGACAACAGGTTCTTCCTTTTTAACTACAAAAGTTGAAGGAGTAGCGGAGGCTCCTGGCACTGGAACTTGAATTACCTTATAGCCTGCTTGATAGTAAATATCCCCACATTGACAACACATATAGTCTTTACACATGCTCTCTGTAGTCCCCTCTGACAAGGTTGTTGTACGAGCTAGGGTGTACAAATTTAGTTCCTTCTCATATGCTTCCTTTGCCCTGGCTAGTTCTTGCTTATATGCTTCCAGTTTAGATTTTAAAAACTCATTTTCCTGCAAGATAGAGGCCATTGTTGGTTCTGGTTGAGGGATGACTAGTTCTTGTGTGGCAGTCACAGCCTCACTAGCTGGTTCTTATGGAGCAGCTACAGGGATGGCAGCTAATTTTCGTGTTTCAGCTTCCTGATGTAAGGAGAGTAGTGTTGCAGCACCCTGGACCTCTGATTCCTATATCTCAATGTCAATATCAGTAGCTGGTTCTTGTGTTTCATCCGTAGCTGGTTCTTGTGTTTTAGCCACTGAATGGGTAGATGGTTCTTGTGTTTCAACTACTTTATTTGAGGAGAGTAGTGTTGCAGCACCCTGGGCCTCTAATTCCTATATCTCCATTTCAATATTAGCAGCTGGTTCTTGTGTTTCAGCCATAGCTGGTTCTTGTGTGGCAGCTATGGCTGGTTCTTGTGTTTCAACCACTGAATGGGTAGTTGGTTCTTGTGTTTCAGCTACGGGGTTTGAAAGAAATGATGGTGCACCACCTTGGGCATCTGGTTCTTGTGTTTCAGTGCCCGTGGGTGGGGTAGGCAAAGATCCCGAGATTTGGGAGGTTGGAGATGTACGGGGTATCAGTCGAATGGGTTGGGGATCTAGGGTAGTGGCAATAATGGGTGGCCTTGTTGAGGCCCTTGTTCGCTTTTTTCGTAAGAAGGGAGGAAAGAGGGGAATTTGCTTTCGTTTTCATGAGGGTCTTTCCTCAATGATGGGGCAGGGGGAATTATCTGGCTCGGAGTCATCACTAAGAATATGAAGGGTGGGAGTGGATGATTCTGGTAAGGTATGAGGCGGGCTAGGTATGGTAGGGGAATTGATTGGACTGATTGGTTCTATGGCGGGCTATTGGGTACTTCTGGAGGGTCTGGGGGATTTTGCGGTTGCTGCTCCTGGAGGTTTTCAAGAATTTCGGCAGCTGCTTGGGGGTTTATGGGCGGATTATTTAGTGGAGGGTTTTGTTGAGCAAAACCCCTTTGGATGAGAAATTGGACAAGACGGTGATGGGTGAGTGAAAGGGTGGGATCTTTGGCCTTTCTGCAGCAATGCACCATGTTTTTCAGACAACCCAACAAATAATAAGGAATATTGACCCGTCTATTATGCCTTAAATGAGATAACAGAAGAAAGTTGTGTTGATAAACTACCTAGTATCGACCCTCGCAGGTTAAGTAATGTTTGATGAATCTTGCAACTTCCGGCCATGGGGGTGGCAAAGAGCTGAGTTGAACACCCCTGCCTTTAAGTACAATTCGTTCTTCTGGCAAGAAGAAATTTTGTTGGGCATTCCGAATGATATGTTTATGGCTGAACATGCGAGTGTCGTAGGTAGGGAGGCCTGAGACCTGTGCTATATCCTCTTCTGTTACTGAAATTCGGACCCCTTGGACGAAAGAATGGTCCTCCTGAAGGTTTTGGGCGAATTGCAGAACCTGTTGTTCATTATACCACTGGAGTCTCTGAAAATAACTAAGCCATCCTGCCTGCTGAAAGATTTGATAAGCTACTGGATAATGTTCTAACAGTGTTGTGGTGGCAGGCTCGTTCCATATGACAGAGCCTCCCATAGCTACCAGCTCGGTAGGATACAACGTCGGAGATTTTGAGTATCAGCTTCTGCGCAGAGTGAGTTTTCCGAGCGACGTTATGCAAAATGGCGGTCAAATGTGCGAAAGGGTGGTGAAATAGGGATGGCGGTGGTGAATTTGTGTGAAATGATGGTATAGATGATTTGATGTGTCCTCCCCTCCCATCAAGTGCAGCTAATAATGATTGCACTTGAGTGGTCATAATGATTAGAATCTTCTCATTAACTGTAGCCTAACTGAATTACATAAAATTTACATACCTCACCTTACCTTTTGATTCGTTCTGCAAACAAAATATCATGCATGTCCATGGTAGTCCTGCAGTGGTCATGGTGGAGGCTTTTGATCTAATAGATGAATTGCGTCGAGGGTTTGCTGACTGGAAGGACGAACTATCGTATGAGAGCGTAAAATCTTGCTGACAAATGATGTTAAAAATTTGGTGTTTCAGCAACAGAAAAGAACGAGGCGAAACAACTGCTGGACGGTGTTGTTTTGGTGATGATAAAATGTGAAGAACTGCTGAACAATGGTGTTTTAGCAATAACAAAAATGGGGCGAAACAATTGCTGGATGGTGTTGTTTCATCGATGAAGAAAGTGAGGAATTGTCGGACTGTAGTGTTTTGGCAATAGGGAGAACAAAAAGTGCTGAACAATGGTGTTTCAGCATCAGAAGAAAGTCACAAATGCTGAACGGTGGTGTTTCAGCATCGGGAAAAATGATGAGGAGTTGTTGACAATGGTGTTTCAGCAACATAAAAGAAAAGGCGAAACAATTGCTGGATGGTGTTGTTTCGTCGATGAAGAATGGTGAGGAAATGGGAAAAAGTGGTAAAAGGTTGCTGAGCAGTGATGAGGGGAATAGGTGTGGGGTTGGTGGTAGCGGTGTTTCAGTAATGAAGGAAAGGGAATGTATTGTTGTCAGTGGTGTTTTGGCAACAGAGGAAAGTCAAAAAGTGTTGAACACTGGTGTTTCAGCATCGGGAAAAGTCAAAAGTGCTGAATAGTGGTGTTTCAGCATTGGGAAAGCTTGTCTCTTTGAAGTAGGATCGTCCTTTCCTTCGATCGGGAATCTGCAAAAATTGATTGTAACATGGTATTTCTTGACAGGGATTATTAGTAAATAAAATCTAATCTAATCTAATACTAAAGAAATTAACTTAAAAGAATTAATTGCAATTAGGGGTAGAAACCCCCTTTACGAAGAGGAAATGGGCATTTGCCATGCATGTGGCCTTAAAATCTTCTTTAGAAATAGGGCGCTGGTACAGTCGGAGCCGATGACCATTTACAAGTAACGGATTTTTGGAGTCATCGATTGTGAGGAGCCTTACTGTTCCATTGGGGAAAACCGTGTCTACTTCGTAAGGTCCAAGCCATCTTGTACACAGTTTCCCTTGAAATTCTTTGAATCGGGAATCATACAGTAGGGCCCAATTACCTTTTTGGAACTGCTTGTTCTTGATATTTTTGTCATGCCATTTTGATCTTTGCTGTTGAATTATGGTTGTCTGTTGAATGGCATCTAATATTTTCTCCTCCAATTCATTAAGCTGCTGCAACCTGGCTGTCTATACATCGGTTAAATCAAGGTTGACAACTAAAGCAGTCCTTAAGGTTTTTATCTCAAATTCCACAAGAAAGACAACACTCTTTCCATAGACTAATTCATAGGGAGAGAATCCTGTAGTATTTCTCCAGGTAGTTCTGTAGGCCCATAATGCTTCAGGGAGCCTATAGGACCAATCCTTTCTATTTTCCTTCATTGTTTTTGTGAGAATGGCTTCTATTACTTTGTTTGTTCTTTCCACCTGTCCATTGGCTTAGGGGTGGTATGTTGTAGTCATTCTCTGCTAAATATGATATTTATGAAGGGTGGCTTTGAACCCATGAGAAGTGAAAGGAGGTCCTCCATATGTAACTAATTCTCTTGGTACTCCAAATCTGATGAATATGTCTTTAAATAAGAAATCTATAACTGCTTCTTCAGTCGCTCTGTGGAGTGCTTTGGCCTCCACCCATTTAGTCATGTAGTCTGTGCAGACCACTATATAAACTTTTTGATTGGATGGAGGGTTGATGGGTCCTATAAAGTCTAAGGCCCATCTTTCAAATGGTTCAAGTACTATCTGGGG
>ML778533.1:849454-867082 GCA_009831015.1 Picea engelmannii
GGGTTGCAGCCCTCTCTGCTTATTATCAATAAAATGCCTCATATCCGATTTTGTTAAAAAAAAAAAACATCAAACCATATTTTTCAAAAAATATGGGTAAGAATTTGCATTCTTAACCTTGATGTAAACATCAAACCATTTAAATGAGCTAAATATATACTTATGGAAAAAAATGGATTATTTTTTATTAATATATTAATAAAATTTTGAAAAAATGATTTTTATGATTTAATATTAATTTAAAAAAAAAATATTAATTTTTATTTAAATTTATATGATTTGTGAAAAATTTTTAAAAAAAAGAAAAATTATTACATTTAATAACTTAATAATACATAGTATTGAAAATGAAATAAAATTATTAATTTTTTATTCTTAAAAAGAAATATATTAATTTGTTTAAGATCTTTTAAGAATATTTTGATGTGAAATGTAAAAAAATCAATTTTGTCTATGTATTTTAGATATTTATATTTACATATGAGTTATATAGAGTTAGGTAAATTAGAAGTAAAACAACATATTATTGTTAGACTTTTAAAAAAGTTGATAATTAAAGAAAGAAGAGAGAATTATGAGTTAGATAGAGTTGGGTAAATTAAAAGTAAAACTACATATTATTATTAGAATTTTAAGAAAGTTGATAATTAAAGATAGAAGAGAGAATTCATCTATGTTATTTTTAACTTAAAAGATTTATTAAATAATATTTTAAAATTTTTTGTGGCAAAAGTGAAAAGTGTTGTGAATATAAATCCCTTAGCAAGAATGGCTTAAATGTAGAATTTTAGATTTTCAAATTAAATAACATGGATTTAAGTTTTAAGGATTTTTTATAATAAAGGTTTAGGGGATAAATTATTTCCTTATTTTTTTTTTAATGGAAGTCATGTTTATAACATTAATTTAAAATAAGAATGTGATATAAAAACTATCTAATGATTTGTTTCTATAATTTCAATTAAATAATCATTTCTCACTTATTAGAGTTATTGATTTCCTATCATAGCTTGTTTCTAGGAACCAAATGGGTTTTGTTTAAAGTATAAAATAATTTTTATTTGTCGCAATTTTGTGGTAGTCTTCTATATATTAAAGTGCATAGAAAACTAACTTGCTTATAGAATTAGATATACAAAGAGCAAATTAGAATTAGATAAAATTAGATATGATTTTGTTTTGGGATATTTTTAGTGTAATGTTAGAGGCAAAAAGTATTAGAGCTTATGCTTTTTTATTTTAATTAATAGGAAACTGATTAAATTTCTTGTAAAATCAAGGAGTTTGACAACGTTGTCCCATTTCCTCATCTCTATTTATCTTAGTGTCTAAAACTCTAATTTGTCTTCTATATTGCTTGAGTAAATATTCCTAAAGGTTCACAAGTATCAATTGGTATCAAATTTAGCCATCAATTATTTATGAAAGTCATTATTATGCTCGAAAATATATTAGACTAATTTTAAAGGATGCCTCATATTTTGACTCTTCATTTAAGAAGCCATAGTTTGAGAGGAGATGATGATAAGGTAACAATATGCCAAGTTATTTTTGGTATGCCATTGGAAACTAGAGGTCGAGTTAATATGTCTTGAGGATGCGAGGAAGTTAAAGTTTGCAAAGGAACTAATGAGCCACAAGGTTACCTTAAGGAGTGTTGGTGGTCAAACCCACAAGATGAGGAGATTCATTCAATGTTAGAGGAAAAGAAGTTGAGAAGACAACAATGCCATGGAAATACATGGATAAGGAACCAAATTGATAAATGGAACAATGTGGCGGTTTAAAATATGAACAAACATGAGGATGGTTATGGAGAAATTAGAGTAGTGACCATAGTTAGAAGAGGAAGAGTCATCAAATGAATTGTTACATCAGTTGGAAGGATCGAGGATAAATAAAGAATGTTTATAATAGATTGGTACTATCAACATAAGATGTAATAACCATACTTACTTTTAAGAGGATGAGAGCCCATGGCTGGTCAGGGAGAGTAGGAATGATAGGGCACTAGTGTTATCCTTCATTGTAATTCTATTTTGTAACCCTAAATAAGCATGCGTATTTACTTTATTATTATATTATATTATATTTATTATTTTTTCATAGGACTATATTGAACAATTTGAGGCCTATGTGAATGTTTTATCAATGTCTTCAATGAGAGTACGAGGAGCTTCAGGCTTTGACAAAGGTTCCTTGAATTATGGAGTGATAATATATGAGTTCACATAGTTGGGAATGTTTCTAAATGAATTAAGTTATATGTAATAATATTTAGAATCTCGAAATTATAAGTAAATCCTTACATGAAGAGAGGATGGTATTTATGAGACTCCCGAGTACATGAAAAAGGGAAAAAATGAGTCAAAATCATTGAGTGAAAGGCAAGCGATCTCAGTGAAGGCCCCACCCTAGGTATAATTGTTTTTTTTGTGTTGGTTTACACTAACCAAGTGCTATAGGTTATGAAAAGTCATAGAAGTGGGTCCAAACCCATGAGACCAAGAAACAAGAACTCTTACATTGATGAGATTGCATATATAATGTAGAAGCATTCTTGGGGTTTTCGTTTTATTCCATGTTTTTCTAGATTTTCAATGGTGACAAGGGCTTGATGTTTTTTATCATTTCACTCTCATCTCTTGGAGTTGAGGTTTAAAATTTGAATATACTATAGAGGACACCTTCCTCTATCTTTACACCAAATTTCATAAAAAATTACAGAGTTTAAGCACCATGTATATGTTTGAAGCCAACACATAACGATTTCCATATTTTTATAGTAACATGGGTTTAGTATTTTGACCGGTGTAGCTTCAATGCTTGGAGTTGGAGTTTAAAATTTTTATATGTTTTATAGGACATCTTCCTCTACCTTCCCTCCAAATTTCTTAAAAAATATGGAGTGAAAGGGGTGTGCCTAAGACAAAAACAAAGTGTGGCAGAAAAAATCATATTCCTCCCATGTGTTCATTTTTTCAATTTGAATTTCAATATTCAAACCTCGAAGATCGAGTTACATTTGGAAATTTGGGAGGTATTAATAGTTATGAAAAAGTAGGGTTAATCATAGAAATGTTTGGGTTACCCCAAGAAATGAAAAGACTTAGGAACTGAATAGCCAGGACATCAAAGTTTAAATATTTGGCAATTTCATGTAATTGGTGCCTTTGGATCTCCATTGATTTGGTATTATGTAGGTGATGGTAGTGTTGGGTGATCCAGAGACATATGAACAAGATTTTTGAATGTAATAAGGGTAGAGCGAATTGGCCATCGATTTCAATAAAAGTATGCAAAATTAGTTGTTGTAAATTATATCGTGTATTGAATATTCATTCTTTGTTGTCTATGTGTGTGTCATTGTTCTTTTCCTATGTTATAATTTCCAGGCCTTGTGCACTTACATCAAGTGATGTCATAGTAGGATCATGTTCCTAGCATTGAATATAGAAGTTTCATTGATAGTGGTTGCACTTGAATTGTGTGAAGTCGAGACCAGTAATCAGACTTTGTTGGTGTGTGGTTTTGTAGAAGAAAAAACAAGAGCTGGTAATTGGTGAAACTACCAAGCATTATTTCCACGAGGACATAACATCTTTGGATATTGAGATGAGTGTTTTAATGAATTTGTGTTTGAAGAAACCTATAATAAGGAGGATTTGTAAAGAAAGAAAAGAAATTTCCATTGATTCTAGTATGGGTTCAAGAAAACCTAATGATGGGAAATTTAAAAGTCAGTATCTTTCCAGTTAGATCGTTTCATACTTCTTATTTTGAATATCCATGGACTCTGCCTCCCCTATCAACTTCGAGGGAAAAATGGAATGTATTAGAATGACAATGCCATTGTCTACAGTGGAAATAGCTTATCAAGTCATTCAACGTGATAATACAAAGGAAGATCCATCTCCTTCTCCTATGAAGGAAGTGGATCCCATTTTAAAGACTGTATGGGCTCTTAATTCTTCCAACTCTCATGATTTCTTGGACATTGTCATCCCTTCAGACGAGGAATTCCTAGAGGCGATGATAGGTCTTGAACAACCTTGGGAAGAATTACATCATAGGTCTTATTTCCTTCCTGAGATGAGTTTCCTAAAGAAATGAGAGTTTCGATAAACCATGGTTGGAGATGTTAATCATCCATTGAAACCTTTGGAAACTCATGGCATATATGCCGAAGGGAACATGGAAAATATTTTGGAGACTATATCGATCAATATATTCATGACCCCTGATGTCTTGGAAAATGTTTTTGTTGGAGCAGTCTATTCTCTAGAAGAAATTCATTCATATACGACCCTTTTTAAAGACTTTCTCAATGTGTTCTCCTGGTCATATAAGGAAATGTTGGGAATAGATCCTCAGATTGTACAACATGAGATTTCAACTTATGCAAATACTAAATTGGTTTGACAAAAATTGCAACCAGTGGACCCTAGGAAAGCAACAACAATTAAGGCTGAGGTAGAAAAAATGCTTAAAGAAGGCTTTATCTGTCCAGTCCTATTGAAAGAATAGGTATCCAACCCCATTTCAATTGATAAGAAACATGGAACCATTCAAGTTTGCATCGATTTCCAAGATTTAAATAAATCTTGTCCTAAAGAGAACTTTCCTACGTCGTTTATTGATCAAATCCTCGACGAATGCACAAGAAGTGAAATTTTCTCTTTCGTGGATGGTTTTTCTAGTAACAATCAAATACAAATCCAACTCGAGGACCAACATAAGACTACTTTCATTTTTCCTCGGGGAACCTTTGCATACAAGAAAATTCCCTTTAGCCTAAAAAATTTTGGAGCTACTTTTCAGAGGGCCATGATGTTTGTTTTCCATGAACTTAAACACATAGTAGAGTCTTATCTAGATGATCTTACAATTCATTCTCGTAAGAGAGAAAAACATCTGTTACACCTCCACCTTTTCTTTGAAAGGTGTCAGCATTATCGAATTCATTTGAATCCTCATAAGTGCATTTTCTGCATCACTTCAGGGCATCTTTTGGGGTTTAGCGTATCAACCAAAGGGATCATGGTCTACCCTTTTAAGGTTGAGGAAATACTACAGTTTCCTCACATGCATACCGTGCGTCAACGTTAGAGCCTACAAGGAAAGACAAATTTCCTTCGGTGTTTCGTACCAAACTATGTTGATATCATTGAAGGATTTATGCGCCTTTTGAAGTCAGAAGTCCCCTTTTTCTGGGATGAATTGGTGTATCATTCATTTGATGCATTGAAGAAAGATATAATTTCAACTCCTTTGCTTAGTCCTCCCAAATATAATAGATATTTCATGTTGTATATTGCAGCAGTAGAGTCTTCTATTGGCATGTTGCTAGTTAAGGAAGATGATCATCTCAAGGAGCATGTCATCTATTATTTGAGCCGCGGCTTGGTAGGATCAAGACTAAAGTATTTGCACATCGAGAAGTTGGAGTTGTTAGCACTCTGTAATTTGCCCAAGGCTGTGATGGAAATCACAGAGGCAACATCAAAACCACTTCAAGTCTTGGATCTATCCCTCCAAGACTCAGAGAGGGATCTCTCTGTCTGATATAAATTTGTTGGAAGAAGATATTAGGCTAGCTAACGGGTTCAAAGTTTGTATTTTTAATTGGTTTAGTTGGAGCAGGAGAAAGGGGCCATTGGGAAAATGGGGTCTGCACTTAAATATATGATTCACTCTCAGATCTAGACAAAACTCTTACACAGGGAAAGGTAGTGGAAATGTTGGATTGAATCAAGTTTTAATGGTGTGAAATGAGGAAAAAGTAGAGGAGAAAAGGTCAAGCAAAGGAGCATTTAAGAATTCCTAAACTGAGATTTTAGAAGAGAAACATAAAGATTATCAAGAACCAGATGTAGAGTATTTCACCAATAAATTCTTCTCTATTACTATCCTTTGACAATAAGAATTCGAAAACAAATGAAAATATAACTGGACAAACACATAACAGAGAAAAGAAATGCCACCAACACTTCGACACAAGAATCCTGTCAACAGCTTTCCTATTACTGATCGATCATTTCAGATTACAGAAAAAGATTTATGGAATGGCAAAGCCCATAGTCCAGCAAATAAAACTACTTCCTCTCAGGTCCCCCCCTCTCTATGCATCAAAAGTCTGTAGCTTTATAGCCCTTACAAAGTAGTTACAGATCCTAGAAAGATGGATCAAATTTGCTAAAGATAGAAAGTTAAAACAAATTTACAAAAATATAGGAAATGATCCTAAAAATGAGGTCAATCTCCTGATTTCATGGACTTCACATCATCTAGAACCTCTGTGCTGTGTAGAAATCCTTCCAAGGCTGTTTGATATCCCTTGATGAAGATAAAATTTGAATTTGCCAAATTTAGATAAAACCCTGATTCATTGCCCCAAAAATAGGTCCCTAATCAACTTGAACACCTCCTCAAACCTATTTTGAATCAAATATGGATTTTGGTTTTGATGCTATAATTCAATATGTATCTTTGGAAAGCATTTACAAGAGATTCTGTTGAGAAAAACTTCGATCTGGGCGAAAAATACACCTTCACTGCCCTGTCTTAGGTTTTGGTGGTTAACACAGATAGAATCTGGATGTATTAACCACCGAAAAGCTCTACTTTCGGTGGTTAATGAACAGTCATACTATTCGCCTAAACCACCAAAAATTGTGCTTTCATCAGAAATTCAAAATCGCAAAAATGAATTACCTCGCTGCTTCTATGACTGTTCAAGGTTGCTTTGGTGATGGTTGTCTTTCAGGTACAGGGCCAGGGACTTCAATTTTTTGTGTAGAATGTTTTGTTTCATCAACATATTTTTTCTGTTGGTGAAAACTCTGTGGCTTCTCACAGTAGATGAAACATCTCGCTTCTTTGAATTAACCACTTCACACTATCATTGCAAGAATTACTTGTGCGACTGCTCGCTATTCAATACTCCTTTGAATAAAACATCTCTACCCAAACCCTATCATCAATGCATCTTGGATTCCTTTGTTGCTGCTACTCCCTTCTGCTATTGTGGCAACTCAACCTCCACTAAGGATATTTGCAAGGGGAGTTTATCCCACCCATATTGTTTCACTTTAATGTAGCTTGGAAGAAAAGGCTTTCGGTTCTCTGACATGAAATAAATCGTTCTCTTAGATGGAAGAAATCACATATCTCAGGATGAGCCTTGAGATACCAGGTGCTATCCAATTCCGTTCTCAGGGCTGGTCCCGCCTTCTTCATTTTCTTGAGCTTGATTAGCGCCTGCTTCTGCAAATCGACATGTCTTTGGACTAGGGGATATAGCCCACACCAAATTAGGAGGAAAAATGAATCTGAGGCGAGTTAACTGGCATAGGAATAGCGACGACTTGGGCTTCTGGTAAGATGGAGGTGACAAATGGAGTCTTAACAACGTATAACAGAAAACTCGGGCTTCTATATGATATAACCGAGGATAACAGAAAGCTCAGGTTTGATTCCTAAATCAAAGGAATTACAAATGATTAATTGAATGGGAAATTATTACGGCGACATTCCTTGGAAATGGATTTATGAAAGATACGTGAAGATTTAAACTGTTAGGCAGAACTAAAACAAACATAAAATCCTGTGCATGCAGAGTTTTAATACGAAATGGCATGTGGAGTCTTGACAAGTGTCGTATCGCATCAAATCTAGATTAGGAGTAATCATACCATATTTCCATCATCAGTTTGCTTAACTATTGGTGGTTAGCCTTCCATCATTACGCCCATTGACATCTGGATCATGCAAAAAATGTGGGCTCTGACCTTTCCAAGCTTATGCCTTTTCGATGGTTTAATTGAACTTTGATTTTCTCTATTAACCACCGAAAGTGAAGGATTTCGGTGGCTAATGGACACCTATGGATTCGCCTAAGCCACCGAAACCTGTAATTTCCTCTAAAATGGTGAAACTTGATTGTTTTGTTATAGGAGATAACAACTAAGCTGAGAACTATTGCGATAAAAGCTGAGACGTGTTGAGATTTTTCTGCCACCTTCACATTTTCACTATGCACCACGAGCTATCTGTGTTATGCCTGAAAAAGATATTAGTCAGAATATTGATTCCCCTATTATATAGGGTTCCAACATAGGCTCCACCTGGGGAAGATAGCTCCAAAAGAGATGTCTAGAACTTTTGAACTTTGGGAACTTGATAATCAATGCCTTATCCATTGGGTTGTTCCCCAATATGCAACCCGATCTGCTACAAAATCCCTGGTAGCTGAAAATATTGAACTGAAACCAAAACACTCTGCAAACTAAAGTCTGGATCACACTTGAACTGAAAAACTGAAAAGCAATCTGAAACTGAAACTAGAAAAATGCTCAGAGTACTGAACTTATTTGCACCCATCTACCTACCCTAATCTACTTCATAATTTTGCTGAATCAGGTAATACAGAAATGCCAATGAAGCCAGTCCAGTAGCAGCAAAAACTTTGAGATCCAAGACTTAGAGAGGGATCTCTCTGTCTGATATAACTTTGTTGGAAGAAGATATTAGGCTAGCTAATGGGTTCAGAGTTTGCATTTTTAATTGGTTTGGTTGGAGCAGGAGAAAGGTGCCATTGGGCAAATGGGGTCTACACTTAAATATATGATTCACTCTCATATCTAGACAAAACTCTTACACAGGGAAAGGTAGTGTAAATGTTGGATTGAATCAAGTTTTAATGGTGTGAAATGAGGAAAAAGTAGAGGAGAAAAGGTCAAGCAAAGGAGCATTTAGGAATTCCTAAACTGAACTTTTAGAAGAGAAACATAAAGATTATCAAGAACTAGATGTAGAGTATTTCACCAATAAATTATGCTCTATTACTATCCTTTGACAATAAGAATTCAAAAACAAATGAAAAGATAACTGGACAAACAAATAACAGGGAAAAGAAACGCCACCAACACTTCGACACAAGAATCATGTCAACATCTTGCCTATTACTGATCGGTCATTTGAGATTACAGAAAAAAGCTTGCTGGAATGGAAAAGCTCATAGTCCAACAAATGATACTACTTCCTCTCAGGTCCCCCCCCTCTCTATGCATCAAAAGTCTGTAGCTTTATAGCCCTTACAAAGTAGTTACAGATCCTAGAAAGATGGATCAAATTTGCTAAAGATAGAAAGTTAAAACAAATTTACAAAAAGATAGGAAATGATCCTAAAAACGAGGTCAATCTCCTGATTTTATGTTCTTCACATCATCTAGAACCTCTGTGCTGTGTAGAAAGCCTTACAACGTTGTTTGATATCCCTTGATGAAGATAAAATTCGAATTTGCCAGATTTAGATAAAACCCTGATTCATTGCCCCAAAAATAGGTGCCTAATCAACTTGAACACCTCCTCAAACCTCTTTTGAATCAAATATGGATTTTGGTTTTGACGCTATAATTCAATATGTATCTTTGGAAAGCATTTCCAAGAGATTTAGTTGAGAAAAACTTCGATCTGGGTGAAAAATACACCTTCACTACCCTGTCTCAGGTTTCGGTGGTTAACATAAATAGAATCTGGATGTATTAACCACCGAAAAGATCTACTTTCGGTGGTTAATGAACAGTCATACTGTTCGCCTAAACCATCGAAAATTGTGCTTTCATCAGAAATTCAAAATCCCAAAAATGAATTACCTCGCTGCTTCTATGAGTTTTTAAGGCTGCTTTGGTGATGGTTGTCTTTCAGGTACATGGCCAGGGACTTCAATTTTTTGTGTAGAAGGTTCTGTTTAATCAACATATTGTTTCTGTTGGTGAAAACTCTGTGGCTTCTCACAGTAGATGAAACATCTCGCTTCTTTGAGTTAACCACTTCACACTATCATTGCAAGAATTACATGTGCGACTACTTGCTATTCAATACTCCTTTGAATAAAACATCTCTGCCCAAACCCTATCATCAATGCATCTCAGATTCCTTTGTTGTTGCTACTCCCTTCTGCTGCTGTGGCAACTCAACCTCCACTAAGGATATTTGCAAGGGGAGTTTATCCCATCAATATTGTTTCACTTTAATGTAGCCTGGAAGAAAAGGCTTTCGGTTCTCTGACATGAAATAAATCATTCTCTTATATGGAAGAAATCACATATCTCAGGATGAGCCTCGAGATACCAGGTGCTATCCAATTCCATTCTCAGGGCTGGTCCCACCTTCTTCATTTTCTTGAGATTGATTAGCACCTGCTCCTGCAAATTGAGACGTCTTTGGACTAGGGGAGACAACCCACACCAAATTAGGAGGAAAAACGGATCTAAGGCGAGTTAACTAGCACAAGAATAGCGACAACTTGGGCTTCTGGTAAGATGGAGGTGACAAATGGAGTCTTAACAGCGTATAACAGAAAACTCGGGCTTCTATATGATATAACCGAGGATAACAGAAAGCTCGGGTTTGATTCCTAAATCAAAGGAATTTCAAATGATTAATTGAATGGGAAATTATTATGGGGATATTCCTTGGAAATGGATTTATGAAAGATACGTGAAGATTTAAACCGTTAGGCATAACTAAAACAAACATAAAATCCTGAGCATGCAGAGTTTTAATGTGAAATGGTATGTGGAGTCTTGACAGGTGTCGTATCGCATCAAATCTAGATTGGGAGTAATCATACCATATTTCCATCATCAGTTTTCTTAACTATCGGTGGTTAGCCTTCCATCATTACGCCCATTGACATCTGGATCGTGCAAAAAATGTGGGCTCTGACCTTTCCAAGCTTACACCTTTTGGGTGGTTTAATTGAACTTTTCTTTTCTCTATTAACCACCGAAAGCGAAGGATTTCGGTGGCTAATGAACGCCTATGGATTCGCCTAAGCCACCGAAACCTGTAATTTCCTCTAAAATGGCGAAACTTGATTGTTTCGTTATAGGAGATAACAACTAAGCTGAGAACTGTTGCGATAAAAGCTAAGACGTGTTGAGAGTTTTCTACCACCTTCACATTTTTACTATGCACCACGAGCCATCTGTGTTCTGCCTGAAAAAGATATCAGTCAAAATACTGATTCCCCTATTATATAGGGTTCCAACATAGGCTCCACCTGGGGAAGATAGCTCTTAAGGAGATGTCTAGAACTGCTAAACTTTGGGAACTTGATAATCAATGCCTTAACAATTGGGTTGTTCCCAAATATGCAACCCGATCTGCTACAAAATCCCTGGTAGCTGAAAATCTTGAACTAAAACCAAAACTCTCTGAAAACTAAAGTCTGGATCACACTTGAACTGAAAAACTGAAAATCAATCTGAAATTGAAACTAGAAAAATGCTCAGAGTACTGAACTTATTTGCACCCATCTACCTACCCTGATCTACTTCATAATTTTGTTGAATCAGGTAATACAGAAATGCCAATGAAGCCAGTCTAGTAGCTGCAAAAACAAATGGACAACTTGACTGCTTGTTGGTGAAATCCTAAGTATACCTTGATTATGTGTCCTCATAATATGAAATGACAGTTGTTGACATTTTTGGTCCTTATAGAGAAAACGTGTTTGAAAACTCAAGCTAAGATGAACCTCCATGTAATCCGCTATAGGATCAATTAAAACATGATGCATGATATTTGCCTCTAGATCTTCAATGACTAGTTGATCAGTTGCATCCTCAAAATTAAACCCCGCATCTACAACTTCAGCCTTATAATTGAAAACATAATCATCATCAATCTGCAAATCAACAGGTAGTACGATTTCCTCTTGCTTTGGAGAAGGAAGATTTTCCAAGAATTCTTTGAGATATCGGAAATTGTATGACTGAATTTGAGAATCCAAAAGTTCAATATCATTTTCGAACTTTTCAACAACTAGCTCAAGTAAACAAATTTTACTTTTAGGAGAAAATTTGCTCGATTCCAAAATACGAAACACAGTTGTTAAAAAGTCTCCGTCAATGTGAAATTTTGCTAACTTATTCCTGAATTCTTCTATGGCTTCACAAGATATAGCATTTTCCACATACCCTGTCATCTTGAAACATCATCAAGGATTTTAAATCTAGATTCTTCAACAGTGAAGTCGCTTGTGAACTTTGAAGCTCGGGATCTTGAACAATGGAGTCGCTAGGTGAATGGTACAGCCTTCCTATGTTTGGCTTCTGTTCACCATCAGAAGTCAAATCTGAACTTGATATATTTTCTGGAGAACTCGAAAGCTCGTTCCCCAGTACGGTCACCAAAATGTTAGCACTCTGTAATTTACCCAAGTCTTTGATGGCAGTCACAGACGCAACATCAAAACCACTTCGAGTCTTGCAACTAGCCCTCCAAGACTCAAAGAGGGATCTCTCTGTCTGATATAACTTTGTTGGAAGAAGATATTAGGCTAGCTAATGGGTTCAGAGTTTGGATTTTTAATTGGTTTGGTTGGAGAAGGAGAAAGGGGCCATTGGCCAAATGGGGTCTGCACTTAAATATATGATTCACTCTCAGATCTAGAAAAAACTCTTACACAGGGCAAGGTAGTGTAAATGTTGGATTGAATCAAGTTTTAATGGTGTGAAAGTAGGAAAAAGTAGAGGAGAAAAGGTCAAGCAAAGGAGCATTTAAGAATTCCTAAACTGAGCTTTTAGAAGAGAAACATAAAGATTATCAAGAACTAGATGCAGAGTATTTCACCAATAAATTATGCTCTATTACTATCCTTTGACAATAAGAATTTGAAAAAAAATGAAAAGATAACTAGACAAACACATAACAGGGAAAATAAATGCCACCAATACTTCGACACAAGAATCATGTCAACAACTTGCCTATTACTGATCGATCATTTGAGATTATAGAAAAAAGATTTCTGGAATGGCAAAGCCCATAGTCTAGCAAATAAAACTACTGCCTCTCAGGTCCCCCCCTCTCTATGCATCAAAAGTCTGTAGCTTTATAGCCCTTACAAAGTAGTTACAAATCCTAGAAAGATGGATCAAATTTGCTAAAGATAGAAAGTTAAAACAAATTTATAAAAAGATAGGAAATGATCCTAAAACCGAGGTCAATCTCCTGATTTCATGGTCTTCACATCATCTAGAACCTCTGTGCTGTGTAGAAAGCCTTACAAGGCTGTTTGATATCCCTTGATGAAGATAAAATTTGAATTTGCCAAATTTAGATAAAACCCTGATTCATTGCCCCAAAAATAGGTGCCTAATCAACTTGAACACCTCCTCAAACCTCTTTTGAATCAAATATGGATTTTGGTTTTGATGCTATAATTCAATATGTATCTTTGGAAAGCATTTCCAAGAGATTCGGTTGAGAAAAACTTCGATCTGGGTCAAAACTACACCTTCACTGCCCTGTCTCAGGTTTCGGTGGTTAACACTGATAGAATCTAGATGTATTAACCACCGAAAATCTCTACTTTTGGTGGTTACTGAACAGTCATACTGTTCACCTAAACCATCGAAAACTGTGCTTTCATCAGAAATTTAAAATCCCAAAAATGAATTACCTCGCTGCTTCTATGAGTGTTCAAGGCTGCTTTGGTGATGGTTGTCTTTCAGGTACATGGCCAGGGACTTCAATTTTTTGTGTAGAAGGTTCTGTTTCATCAACATATTGTTTATGTTGGTGAAAACTCTGTGGCTTCTCACAGTAGATGAAACATCCCGCTTCTTTGAATTAACCACTTCACACTATCATTGCAAGAATTACTTGTGCGACTGCTCGCTATTCAATACTCCTTTGAATAAAACATCTCTACCCAAGCCCTATCATCAGTGCATCTCAGATTCCTTTGTTGCTGCTACTCCCTTCTGCTGCTGTGGCAACTCAACCTCCACTAAGGATATTTGCAAGAGAAGTTTATCCCACCCATATTGTTTCACTTTAATGTAGCCTGGAAGAAAAGGATTTTGGTTCTCTGACATGAAATAAATCGTTCTCTTAGATGGAAGAAATCGCATATCTCAGGATGAGCCTCGAGATACTAGGTGCTATCCAATTCCATTCTCGGGGCTGGTCCCATCTTCTTCATTTTCTTGAGCTTGATTAGCGCCTACTCCTGCAAATCAACACGTCTTTAGACTAGGGGAGACATCCCACACCAAATTAGGAGAAAAAATGGATCTGAGGCGATTTAACTCGCATAGGAATAGCGACAACTTGTGCTTCTGTAAGATGGAGGTGACAAATGGAGTCTTAATAGTGTATAACTGAAAACTCGATCTTCTATATGATATAACCGAGGATAACAGAAAGCTCAGGTTTGATTCCTAAATTAAAGGAATTTCAAATGATTAATTGAATGGGAAATTATTACGGCGATATTCCTTGGAAATGGATTTATGAAAGATACATGGAGATTTAAACCATTAGGCATAACTAAAACAAACATAAAATACTTTTCATGCAGAGTTTTAATGTGAAATGGCATGTGGAGTCTTGACAGGTGTCATATCGCATCAAATCTAGATTAGGAGTAATCATACCATATTTCCATCATCAGTTTTCTTAACTATCGGTGGTTAGCCTTCCATCATTACGCCCATTGACATCTGGATCATGCAAAAAATGCGGTCTCTAACCTTTCCAAGATTACGCCTTTTCGGTGGTTTAATTGAACTTTTCTTTTCTCTATTAACCACCGAAAGAGAAGGATTTCAGTGGCTAATGAACGCCTATGGATTCGCCTAAGCCAGCAAAACCTGTAATTTCCTCTAAAATGGAGAAAGTTGATTGTTCTGTTATAGGAGATAACAACTAAGCTGAGAACTGTTACGATAAAAGCTGAGACGTGTTGAGAGTTTTCTTCCACCTTCAAATTTTCACTATGCGCCACGAGCCATCTGTGTTATTCCTGAAAAAGATATCGGTCAGAATACTGATTCCCCTATTATATAGGGTTCCAACATAGGCTCCACCTGGGGAAGATAGCTCTGAAGGAGATGTACAGAACTACTGAACTTTGGAAATTTGATAATCAATGCCTTATCCATTGGGTTGTTCCCCAATATGCAACCCGATCTGCTACAAAATCCCTGGTAGCTGAAAATCTTGAACTGAAACCAAAAGTCTCTGAAAACTACAGTCTGGATCACACTTGAACTGAAAAAATGAAAAGCAATCTGAAACTGAAACTAGAAAAATGCTCAGAGTACTGAACTTATTTGCACCCATCTACCTACCCTAATCTACTTCATAATTTTGCTGAATCAGGTAATACAGAAATGCCAATGAAGCTAGTCCAGTAGCTGCAAAAACAAATGGACCACTTGACTGCCTGTCCGTGAAATACTAAGTATACCTTGATTATGTGTCCTCATAATATGAAATGGCAGCTGTTGACATTTTTGGTCCTTATAGATAAAACATGTTTGAAAACTCAAGCTAACATGAACCTCCATGTAATCCGCTATAGGATCAATTAAAACATGATGCATGATATTTGCCTCTAGATGTTCAATGACTAGTTGATCAGTTGCATCCTCAAAATTAAACCCTGCATCTACAACTTCACCCTTATAATTGAAAACATAATCATCATCAATCTGCAAATCAACAGGTAGTACGATTTCCTCTTGCTTTGGAGAAGGAAGATTTTCCAAGAATTCTTTGAGATCTCGGAAATTATATGACTGAATTTGAGAATCCAAAAGTTCAATATCATTTTCTAACTTTTCAACAACTAGCTCAAGAAAACAAATTTTACTTTTAGGAGAAAATTTGCTCGATTCCAAAATACGAAACATAGTTGTTAGAAAGTCTTCATCAATGTGAAATTCTTCTAACTTATTCCTGAATTCTTCTATGGCTTCACAAGATATAGGATTTGCGACATACCCTGTCATCTTGAAACATCATCAAGGCTTTCAAATATGGATTCTTCAGCAGTGAAGTCGCTTGTGAACTTTGAAGCTCGGGATCTTGAACAATGGATTCGCCAGGTGAATGTTACAACCTTACTGTGTTTGGCTTATGTTCACCATCAGAAGTCAAATCTGAACTTGATATATTTTCTGGAGAACTCGAAAGCTCGTTCCCCAGTATGGTTGCCAAAATGTTACCACTCTGTAATTTGCCCAAGGTTGTGATGGCAGTCACAGAGGTAACATCAAAACCACTTCGAGTCTTGGATCTATCCCTCCAAGACTCAGACAGGGATCTCTCTGTCTGATATAACTTTGTTGCAAGAAGATATTAGGCTAGCTAATGGGTTCAGAGTTTGGATTTTTAATTGGTTTGGTTGGAGCAGGAGAAAGGGGCCATTGGGAAAATGGGGTCTGCACTTAAATATATGATTCACTCTCAGATCTAGACAAATCTCTTACACAGGGCAAGGTAGTGTAAATGTTGGATTGAATCAATTTTTAATGGTGTGAAATGAGGAAAAAGTAGAGGAGAAAAGGTCAAGCAAAGGAGCATTTAAGAATTCCTAAACTGAGCTTTTAGAAGAGAAACATAAAGATTATCAAGAACCAGATGCAAAGTATTTCACCAATAAATTCTTCTCTATTACTATCCTTTGACAATAAGAATTTGAAAACAAATGAAAAGATAATTGGACAAACACATAATAGGGAAAAGAAATGCCACCAACACTTCGACACAAGAATCATGTCAACATCTTGCCTATTACTGATCGATCATTTGAGATTACAGAAAAAATCTTTCTGGAATGGCAAATCCCATAGTCCAGCAAATAAAACTACTTCCTCTCAGGTCCCCCCCTCTCTGTGCATCAAAAGTCTGTAGCTTTATAGCCCTTACAAAGTAGTTATAGATCCTAGAAAGATGGATCAAATTTGCTAAAGATAGAAAGTTAAAACAAATTTACAAACAGATAGGAAATGATACTAAAAACGAGGTCAATCTTCTGATTTCATCGTCTTCACATCATCTAGAACCTCTGTGTTGTGTAGAAAGCCTTCCAAGGCTGTTTGATATCCCTTGATGAAGATAAAATTTGAATTTTCCAAATTTAGATAAAACCCTTATTCATTGCCCAAAAAATAGGTGCCTAATCAACTTGAACACCTCCTCAAACCTCTTTTGAATCAAATATGGATTTTGGTTTTGATGCTATAATTCAATATGTATCTTTGGAAAGCATTTCCAAGAGATTTCGTTGAGAAAATCTTTGATCTGGGCAAAAAATACACCTTCACTGCCCTATCTCAGGTTTCGGTGGTTAACACAGATAGAATCTGGATGTATTAACCACCAAAAAGATCTACTTTCGGTGGTTACTGAACAGTCATACTGTTTGCCTAAACCACTGAAAACTGTGCTTTCATCAGAAATTAAAAATCGCAAAAATGAATTACCTCACTACTTCTATGAGTGTTCAAGGCTGCTTTGGTGATGGTTGTCTTTCAGGTACAGGGCTAGGGACTTCAATTTTTTTTGTAGAAGGTTTTGTTTCATGAACATATTCTTTCTATTGGTGAAAACTCTGTGGCTTCTCACAGTAGATGAAACATCCTACTTCTTTGAATTAACCACTTCACACTATCATTGCAAGAATTACTTGTGCGACTGCTCGCTATTCAATACTCCTTTGATTAAAACATCTCTGCCCAAACCCTATCATCAATGCATCTCAGATTCCTTTGTTGCTGCTACTCCCTTCTGTTGTTGTGGCAACTCAACCTCCACTAAGGATATTTG
>ML778533.1:938361-975325 GCA_009831015.1 Picea engelmannii
CACTAGTGTACTATGTATGTGTGTGATTGTTTATTTCTTACTGCTCATTATTGGATAATAATTCTACATTGATATAACATTTGAAGAAAAAGGATTATAATTACGCTATTACTGATTCACCCCCCCTCTCAGTAATCCAACACATGAATATCAGCAACAACAATGTCTATAATCTAGTATACCTTTGGGTTAGAAGCTACCCTAAGGGAAAAATATTTAAGCTCCCCAATAGATTTAACATTTGAATTGTCTAAGTGAATAATCATAGTTTCAAAATTGGTTAGAGTATCATTTATCTTGTTGCATATCGATAAAGGCATCACATTTGAGGATGCTCCTAAATCAACCAAACGATTATGCACATTGTGGTTGAAAATTTCAAAGGTTAGTAGAAAGGGTGGGGTTTAAGACTTGGATTGATTACCAATTATAACATCATTCATAGTAGCTTTTTATTTTGTTTTAGAGTTTGGTTTTACCAGAGAAGGATTGTGTTTTGTTTCAAAACTTGTCACTATCTTTTGAGGCACATCCATATATGTCTTTAAAGTTTGTAGAATAAGGTCTCATTGTTGAAGAATATTACAGAAGTAAAAAAATGAAACATTTTTTTTTGTTTTCTTCATGTCCTCAATCAAAATGTGATCCATGCTCATCCAAGGTATGTTTGTTACTATTGTTTTCTTAGGTGAGGCAAGAACTATAGTTTTCTCAATATTTATGGTGGGTTGTGATGTAGAAGGATCTAAATGAACATGCCCATTACTTCTTAGGTTGTGTTAGCACTCCGTAATCTATTTGGTTGATAAATAGATGACGTAGGTAACTTTTTCAACCAACTTTGAGACCTGAAACTAGCCCTTTCATATCTAGAGAGAGATCTCTCGGGAATGGCATGGTCTCTGTGTGGGATATGAATTTGGGAGTGATGGCTAGTGTAGATACCTTTAGGATAATGGGTTCTTGTTATATTGGCGCAAAGAAGTGAGATTTGGGCTATGGAGTTGATTTGAGGAAATGACATAGATAAATGAATCGGTGTCCGGACTCGAGAGGATAAGGATAGGCAAGAAATAGTCTTAAGTGTAGAACCATAATCTGGTAGGAGAAATCACAAGAAGTAAATCAAGAGCGTCGTTGTGGATGAATTCAAAGTTAGCTTTAGAAGAAAAACGTTTTTTCTAAGTGGTGCGAACAAGGGGCACTGTGCAGCGAGTCCACATGTTCAAAAATTCGTTCTGAAATAGACAGTATAAGATATTAAATAAAGATAACAGGGGACACATCTGCAAGAAAATAAACACAATACATCCAAGTATCACAACTAGAATCTTTACATCAAGTCGCATGACCTTTGCATTAAATTTCGGTCAAAAACTCAGATTACATACAATAGCAGTGGTTTACCCAATTTTTCCAACCAACCCAGCTTGCAGTGAAAAGATGAAATATATAAATGAGGGCGCCGCTTGGGCTATCCTATTTCTAACTGCTAACCCTAAACTAGAAAAAACGTGCAACATGCGCCACAGACTCTTCTTATGGTATAATCCAAAAATAGGCAATAATCATGCCTGCTTACTAACGATCGACTGTCTCCAGGTTCACCACGGGGTCTGATCGTCGGTCAGGTTTTAATGTGGGGAAAAATGTGTCGATGTATTCTCTCCATCAGGTACCCTCATGAATAGGTGTTTGTCCAAAACTTCGTTGTTTGTAATAATGACTTTACTTTCTGTTATGCGCCCATCTGTCGGAGAACGGCGGGCAGTAAAGAGTTGTTCGTTTCTCTCGGTCATTATCAAAATGGCATGATACTTCAAATAAAACATATCACTAAAAACTATCATGAAGGAACCAACACTTGCTAAGCTTTCTCTTTCTGTGCACCGGTAGAAGCCACGCAGATTTCCTTTTCGACCGCTTCCCATTCTCCGGGATGATCCATGTACCTTTCTTCTACTAACCTTTGTGCATATCATAGTTGTAAAATAATTTCTTGTGCCTCTCTAAGATACCTTTTCAACCATGCCACGTTTCCCCCATTGTTGTTGGGAAAAATATCCCTACAGACTAGCAAATAGAGTTCAAACTTTGCATGCAGATAATGACCGAACAAAAACTACTTTCTACCTACATCCCTTGATTTAAATCCCCTTTTCTTAGTAAATGCATGGAAATATCCACCTACCTTGTATCCATCGTTTGATGTCGATCCTCCGTTGTGCTTGATTACTCATTCGCAATACTCCTTCCAAAGATGACATGCATCCAAGACAAGCAACAACTATGCATGCATGTTACTTCTATACTAACGGGTTAGAAATCAAACAGAAACTAATCAAACCATAAAAAGTTCATGAATTGGGACGGGAAAAGAATTTTCTTTATTAATTAGAATGAGTCAACTTACAAAATCTGAGACCAGCCACCACTCCTTAAACTTGATCCTGGGCTCCTCTCTTCTGTCCTTCAACCGCTTTGCTTGAAATATCCTTTGGTATTAGGAAAGGCTAAAGGGTTGGGACAATGGAATACATAAATGGGCAGAGTTTCTTTGCTATATTCTTCCTCCTTCCAAATGGTACCCCTACCCCTTCTTTTATATGCTAGAAGGAGCTAGGTATTTGGACGAACCCTCGGCCATGCATGGCCAGGATTTTCAGTTAACTCACCCATAGCTTTTTGTTCCATTGGCAACTTTCCTTTTTTAGTGCTTTTGTAGGTACATGCGGGCTATTTTGAGTCAGCCAGCGTGTACACACATGTAGTAATGGGTTAGGGCGCATGGGACTTCATAAAAGAGGATTTTCAGAGAGTTGTTCAGCAGAGTTGTGGCAAAGAATGGATATGAGTTGGCCTGATGTCAGGTAAGCATGTGTAGTGCAATTTAGGGTTATAACAAATTCCCTCTAATGTGTGAGGTCAGAAGAGCATCTGATGGCCGAAATACATTACCAATCTTTACTGATGTGCCAAACGATTGAACCCAAGGACTAGGAACTAGGAGGTGCCATCTGCAAAATAACAAATGTCTCACCGAGGCGGGCATACCCATGCTCAGGATAAAACAAAACCATGGCTACCAATCAAATACACTGTAGACCCATGTCAAATAACTATAAAGAGTATCCGCGAACAATACACAATGGAGCTACATCTCGAAATCAGAAAGATATACATATAGAGTATCCATCTTCCAGAAGTTGATTCGGCCTGATGGCGGGAGATGCGATCTTCAAAGTTCGAGCAACAACTTCAAAATCTTCAAAAACTCAGGTAGGAGTGTAATATGAGTGTACAACTACACTACCCAGAGGTCTTTGATGGCTCGTCGGTCATGGACTTGATAATCTTGATGATTGGACTGAAGGCTTCAGTGATTTCGAACAAGGACTTGATTGGACATTCAAGATGGTCGGGTATGCGGACAAGAGACATATTGCAGAGGGGCCGACTTAGGCTTAGTGACAAAACTTCCCTTGGACAATAGCATGACAAGTCATGAGACTCAGGCAGCATATATGTTAATCATAAGTCTACGAAGCAGGAGGCAACGCAAACTCTCCATATGTTTGGAAGAATAACCAAACGGTGGAGGACACAACTCTATATAGCAAGAAAAGTTTCCTAAGGTCATACTACATCCCATAGTCTGATGAACAAACGGATAGATGTGCTTTATCCAAGGGTGACTCATGACGCTGCCAATAAAGAAAATACTTTTCCCTTCCTCTTTTTGGGGTATATTTGATTTTTTTGATCTTTTCAGTAATTGTGGAAAAAGAAATAAAGAAATATTACGTTACAATGGAGGAACGAGTATTGCAAACATACGAGCTCAAGGAACAAGGACAAGACTGATGTTCTAGTAAAATGATACTTGGGAAAAATCCTCCCAAGGCCAAAGGTGTTAAGACACAGAAGCAAACTGTGACAAGGCTAGCATATAAGGTATGCAAATGCGGTTGATAAAACACACAATGGTAACGTCCTTCGATGTAAGTTTAACGAGCCCAGAGAAGGCAAGCTCAATGGTTTTTCAAATTTAGAGATTTTGAAAAAACATAAAAGGAAACTCCATTGGGGTACCTTTTTCGAAGATACTCTAGTCGGTTCGAAAAAGGGTAAACTAGCACCGATTAGACGTCGATTCAAAACCATTTTAACGAGTGTGACAAGGACAAGATCACTCAGCTATTTTTTCATTTTTAAGGAGTTTAAAAAAAGTTTAACTATGGACTTCGTCAGGAATGTTCTTCTGGACCAATTTAACGAGTGTGAAAGAATAAGTTCACTCGACAATCTTTTCAATTTTAGGGAATCTGAAAAGAGCTTAACTATGGACTCTGTGGGGGTTCCTTCTTCGTAAGTTTAGTCCCTCAGGCCCAAAAAAGGGATAAAATTATGCCTGAGAGTACTCTTCTAAAGAACTAAAGTTCCATAGAGTATACCTTTGTTCGTACAGTTGACCGTTCGGACCGAAAAAGGGGTAAACTACCACCGGACAGACGTGACTTCAAATTTCATTTTAACGAGCGTGAAAGGCCACAAGATCGCTCAGCAATATTTTTATGTTTAGAGGGTCTGAAAAGGGCTTAAAAGGAGACCCATTATTTTTTGGGAGTCCTGAGGGTGAGATCAAGAGCGAAGAAGAATTTATGCAAATGAGGCTCAAACTCATATTCAGGAAAGACTATAAGAACTCTCGAGCCTACAGTGTTTTAGAGACAGCATGGACACCATAATGCAACCAGGACCTACCTAGGGCATCCATTTTTTGGTAATCTCTACCGCCAAGTTGCGACACTTCTAAAGCAGATTTGATGGTTCCATGTCACAACCTGATGGGATCGATCCTATGTCTGAGGAAAAAGACAACAAGACGCAAAATTTGGGGTAGTAACCTAACCTATATGCTCAAGTTGATGCTTGGAAAAAAATTTCATGGACCGTCAAAATTTTCTCAAAACTCAAAAAAAGTGTCCCAATACCCGATCAAATCCCTCCCGAATAACTCCTAAATCACTCTAAATGGTTTTTGGTATAAAGATACTGATAAGGGAGGCCAAAAAAGTGACAAAAAGAGGCCAAAAAGTCTATAAATAGAAGTTGGCAGCTCATTATCACCATTGTTGATTTGGAAATTGACTCTGGAGCCAAAAGACCCCCTTTGCTAAAAACGGTGATTCCAGGAGCTATAGTGGACCAAACGAACTTTCGCTTGGACCAAGTAAGTAAAAACTCCCCTATCTAGCTATTCAATTCTTCAATTTTGCATTTGTTTTCATTTTTTGGGTGGGCATCGACCTTTAAAAGGTCGGCCCTAGGTACACGCGGGCTATCTCTAGACAGGCCACGTGTACACTCGGGCAGAGTGAAGTCTGCCCTCGTGTACCCGAGACTGTCACCTCTACAGCTCACGTGGACCCCCCTTTTTTAGCAAAAAGAAGTAAAGATCAAGCACTGACCCTCCTGAACTTTGTTGTGTTGGCAGGATGTATGTCCAGTGGAGGGAGAGGGAGCATGAAGAAATTAGCGAGTTGGTCGCGGGAGATCTGAATGTCGTGGCCATGTTGATGCAGTGTGGTTTACTGAAGTTCTTACTATGTCCATATATGGGAGTGAAACCAAGGCTACTGAATGCCTTGATTGACTATTGGCACCCTGATGTAGAGGCCTTCATGCTAGAAGGGAAATCTCTGGTGTCCACCACCGAGGATATCTATTTTTTGACTAGCCTCTCAAGCAGAGGGGAACCAGTCAATTTCAGGACGTTTCCTATGGGACCGCTGAATATATCGAAACTGATAGCCGAGCATTGTGAGGCTGGGACTAACTGTGCGGTTCCCAGGTGCCCATCAGTAAGATCACTAACCTATCGCTGCAGGCAATATTATTACTGATTGGGTGAATTACCGGTTCAACAACCTTGCATCAGGCTTCTCGCGCACAGATGAACTGTGCTATCCAGTGCTTGAATGCACAGATTTTTGACTGGAGTACCACACTACTTGATTGTATGAAGAGGCAATTGACAGATTGCCGACAGCAGACACAGAGGAACTTCGGGTTCGGGATGATTCTGTGTGAATTTTTCTTTGAGAGAGTTTCGAGCTTTAGTCCTCAGGAAGTGGTACGAGGACATATGACCTTTTTTCTTGCAGTATGTAGATGGGCAGTATTAGTGTCACAACAGGGTGGTGGAAGGACCAATGAGTCCTTCGACGATGAATTTTTTACATGGCTATCACGGCAGATCCCTGTGATCGAGGATTACCCATATGCAGGGATAGATTTTTCGAGAGATCCAGAGATACCCGTGCCTCCTGGTGAGGAGTGAGGGGATATGGGTAAGTCTCCACCTTTGTAGTTTTTTTGTTTGCATATGTAATTTTTATGTCGTTTTTTTTTTATATATATATCATTTTTTTGTATGCCAGAGTATTTGACGGGTATACGTTTGTTGCATGCAGATGTGGGACTCGTGCGACCTGCCAATTATGCACGGAACAGGCGACGTCCATGGCCAGAAGCCGCAGTTGTCGCCGCCGGGGGAGCAGCAGTAGCAGGGAACCTCCCAGCCAGGGAGTCCGAGAGGGTCCTTCGACGAGTTGAGCAGAACTTCACTGCACTCACTCGCACAGTTCCGATGGCAGAGATAGAGGACCTGCCGCCATCCATGCAGCCTCATGTAGTGGGGGCACCTCGGACGTGGGTCCGATTGTTTAGGCATTTAGCCTAGGCTTTGGACTATTATAACAGGGCCCATAGGCCCTAAACCTATTTAGACTTTTTACATGCCACGAGCACTAACTTGTATATATTTTTTGAGGGCATAAGCCCTGTGACTCGTTATTAGTCCCATTTTTTAGGCGCTCGTGTCCATCTATGTACTCTGGTTATTTTATGATGTTAGATATGGTTTTTTTTTTATCTTTTGTGTCTTATGGATCACATGTACAAAAATGTATTTACACGTTTATGTCAATTTTCTTTCATATGTGTGAAAAATCCCAATCTAAAATTTGATTAGCTAGAGTATCTATAATTTGGTTTAATCTCCTAGGAACATGAAAATATGTAATATAATCAAAGTTTCATTCTAAGAGACATACCCTAAGGAATCATCAGTGTAAGGTTGGATCATGAACCCAGTATACTCTGTTTAGCTGCAACACAACCAGTTAAGCGTTGAGATAGACCCGGAGATGAGAGATACCCAATGAAAAAGCGTCACGAAGAAACTCAATAACTACACTATACTCAGCGACATTATTTGTGGTGTCACCTAAGCATATACCTCTGGAGGATAACAACTGGCCTTGAGGTGTAAATATTACCCAAGCTGCGGAGGCAAGCCTCCAAGTGTGTCGACTAGCGTCATCTGCATACCCAACAAACACCTCAGAATCACTTGACATCTGCCATATTGACGAAAGATAACAACAATGACACGTCCATAACACTTAAAAGAAACTAAAAAGTAATAGTACAAAGACTATACATATGTTACAAAAGTTACCCACAGTGACCTGCCTATGAGTAATACTTCTTGAGGTATAGCCCATTTCTAGGCTCCGCCAAGGCATTCCCTTCAAAATCAACTAGACGATAAGTGCCCTTTTTTAATACCTCTTTTACGATGAAGGGTTCGTACCACATGGGTTTGAATTTTCCTACCCCCGGGGGGTCCTTATCTTGGTCATAAACCAAGATAAGGTCACCCTCAGAGAAAATCTGAGGACGAACAGACCTATCATATTGACACTTGACATTATGTTTGCGAGCCTTGTTGTCCAGGGCCACATCACGACGCTATTCATTGAGTTTCTCAAGGTGTACTAACCGTTCCTTAAGTGAACAAGTTTTTGGCAATAATTGTATTGCCAATTTTAGAGATGGGATTTGACATTCAATGGGAAAGACTACCTCCAGCCCTTAAACGAGCTGAAAAGGTGAGAAACCGGTTGCAGTCTTAACAAATGTTCGGTAAGCCAATAATGCCAAGTATAACATCAAATGCCAATTCGACTTGGTTGAGTTGATAGTTCATTGTAAAATAGTCTTAAGGGTTTTGTTTACAGCTTCCACCTACCCATTGGCTTGGGGATAGTAGGGTGATGAATGCTTCTGCCATAACCCAAGCTTTGATGTTAAGTCGGTCATCATTTGGTTCGGAAAGTGACTGCCATGGTTAGTAACAATCTCTCTCAGGACGCCAAACCTTGCTATGATCTGGTTGAATAAAAAGAGAGTTGCAGTCTCTCCATCATCTTTAAATGTTGGCATAGCTTCGACCCACTTAGTGAAATATTCGACAGCTACGATGATATAGCGGTGCCCCCTTGCTGACGGGGGGTTGCAAGTAGTGTAATCAATCCCCCACTTGGTGAAGGGACCAACTGTGATGACAGGAAACATAGGAGTGGAATGTGCCCTCATCTTCCGAGAGAAGATTTGGCACGGATGGCACTTCTTGACCGATTTGATGCAATATTTGATAAGTGTCGGCCAGAAGTAACCTGCTCATAGAATTTTTTGGGTTGTTTCCAACCCAGACAAATAACCGCCACAGGCTCCGGTATGGAAATCATTGAGCACGATGACTACCTCCTCATGTGTGAGACATCGATGCAAGATGCAGTCTACACCTCTCCGATAGAATGTATCATCGAGTATGAGATCATTCTTAGCCTGATTGCGTATATGCTGGCGCTCGTCATGAGAAGCAGAAGTGGGGCACTTCAAAGTCTAGAGATAGATAAGTATATCTCCATACCATGGATCTGAAGATGAAATCAAAAACATATCTCCCCAGATAGGCGATTCTTCAGGCACCATAGCAGAGGGGTCATAGTGAGGGCATGTTTTAATGCATCGAAAGAGCATTGAGCAGCATCGTCCCAGTAAAAGGGAACATCTTTCTTCAGTAAGCGCATAAAGCCCTTGGTGATTTCGGCATAGTTGGTGATGAAGCGTCGTAAAAAGTTTTCCTTGCCTTGTAGACTCTGAAGTTATAAGATTGTGCGTGGGGGGGGCAACTGGATTATTACCTCCACCTTGAGAGGATCGACCATGATCCCTATTGTTGATACGATGAAACCTAACAAACATCTTGACATTACGCAGAAGCTGCACTTGTTTGGATTCAAGCGAATCCTAAAGTAGCGACAGCACTTGAAGATAAGTCTAAGGTGTGTGGGATGATCCGTTCTCTTGCGAGATAGTGATGCTAAATCATCTAAATAGGCCTTGACTATATTCTTGAGATCATGAAACGCAAAATACATGGCCCGCTAGAAAGTGGCTCCAGCATTTTTAAGACCAAAAGGCATTTTACGATATGCGAACGTACCCCACGGACAAATGAATGTCGATTTGTGTTGGTCTTCGGGTTTGATCTGGATTTGATTATATCCCGAAAAACCATCCATGAAAGAAAAGTCTTCACAACCAGCACATTCATCAATGATCTGGTCAATGAACGGTGTTGGAAAATTATCTTAGGGACATGCATTGTTCAAATCACGGAAATCAGTACATACATGAATCGTGCCTTGTTTTGTATTGACCGGCACATGGTTTGACACCCATTGGGTCAAATGGATAGGATAGATAAAACCTGCCTTTAACAACTTCTCAACCTCTATCTTGATGGCTGCTACTTTCTTAGGATTAACTGGACGAAGCTTCTGTTGAACAGGCTTGGCATTAGGATACGTTGTGATTTCATGTTCAACTATTTTTGGATCGATACTTGGCATTTCCTCATAAGACCAGGTGAAAATGTCACGAAATTCTTTGAAAAGATCTATGTAGATTTGAATCTCTTCGGGGGAGCAATTCGCTCCGACGAAGACGTTTTCCACGACATCAGGGTTTTGGGAGATGTTGATTGGTATATTTTCAGCGATAGTTGCCATGTTTCCCTCAGCATAAATTTCATGTGTAGCTAAGAGGTGAATAGGACACGAATGATCTCCTGTCACAGTCACGGTGAATTCTCCAGTGACACCGGCATGCCCTCTAGGCACGTCCGCTCACAGGATCTTTCCTCCTTCCTTGGCCTGAAGAATTGAGAGGTTCTTCTATTTCCCAATCGGGAAATTTTCACCCACAGCACTCTCTCACAAGATCTCCCCTTCTTCTATTGGGAAATCAATGCTGGCCTTTTACTTTGTTATCGGGGTTCCTCCTATCGGGATTTTGGCACTTGCAATGTCCAAACAATTTGTTTTACCAATCCCTGATATGCTCCCCTGCTGCCTTAGTCTCCCGGACTAAGCCTTTAGTCCACACGATCGCTTTCCATAAGACCGCAGCCTTATATTCCTTCTCATCGGGGTTTTTTTTTTTGGCTTCAAAATCCCGATGTGCTCCAACTTCCGTTAGCCCTCCGGGCTAGACTCTTGGTCCACATGACCTCTATATGCCCGCAGTCATACCTCCCATTGGGGTTTCGTGCTTTGCGATTCAAAATTGCATAAACACCTCATCATCGGGATTCCCGATATCCTAATGACCCAAATGTCGACAAACGCCTTCCTATCGGGACTTTCCCCGATGACTCTGATTTCTTCCACGCATCCCCTCAAGATGGACAGTTCAAATTAACTCTCGGGATTTCAAGACTTGTGATGTCCCAACTTTCATGACCTCAGGAACTCCGATCTCCCGATGTGCCAATATACCGACTCTCTTCGGATTTCTGACACCTGTCTCCCCAAATGGACGGCTCAGATTATACCAGGGTTTTCACTATGGTCTTCCCTGATCTCCTGTCGATGGGACTCCCGATTTCCCAAACTCCTGATGCCTCAATATCTGCCACGTTTCCCAACTGACGGATGGTCCAGATCTTCTCGGGACTTCGGGGTTTCAAATGTCGAAAAACATTTGACCACAGGACTACCAATCTTTCGAATCTCGATGGTAAACCTCGTGCAACTCCTGTCCGATCCGACGGCTCACGGGTAACTGATCAATGATCCAATGACTCATGACCCCTGGAGCTTGAACTACGAATGCATTCGTAACCTCCTTACTTCCTTGGAAGATCCAACGGCTGACGGGATTTCACAAATCCTCTCCACAAGATCCCGACTGTCGATTTCCTCCTTTTGGAAATTCCTTGAGAATGACCAAGTATTCCTCCGTGGAACTTGTCCACCTGCGGTTCAATTGTGCAATGCCTATTTTAAACACTCCACAGCACAAATCTTCCAGTGCTTCTCTTCGACGAGTTTGAAAGCCTTATCCCTCCTGAGCTTCCACACAACTTCAACCTCAAAGAGGGTCCTTGCACGCACTCCTTGCAGAAATCTTCAGATATTTTCAAAATATATGAGAACTCCTTGACTCTGCACACACCTGCAGCAGCAGTCCTTGGATTCTTCACTCAGATTCACAACTGAGACTTTCCTTAGCCTGCGCACTCCTTGCACGGCTTCTATAACCCAATTTTTCTTCTGGGTGAATGAGAACAAGAGTTAAATTATCTGAGCCTTCTGTCAACACACTCCTTGCAGACGACTTCAACTGCACTCCTTGCAGGAATCCTTGCTTAGATAGAGAAACAATTGAAACTCATTTCTTCTACTTCCTTTCTCATATTTCAAACACTTAGCAAGAAATCATTCATACATAGCATGTAAAGCAAATGCATAACAGGAAGTAAATACTCATGAGCATAGCATTCAGCATACATACACAGAGAACAAACACAATGCCATGAATCTGAATCAACTTCTTCTATTAATCCAAATAACTGTACAAGGGTGTTTCTACACAACTCTCTGCTCTTCTTCTCAATGCTCAGGATTATGTTACAATGCACAACGAGGGTGTCTATATCTCATTTCCCTCTTTATTTCTAAAACTGTCTAATCTAATATTAAATTCTATCTACTTGCATTAACTACTATAAATGCCTCCATCTACTTTAGACGAGAGTGGGGCAATCAAGGTATGATTACATTATACCAAGGTGCCTTCATTAAATGATCTCACTTATATTTGGCGCATCAACTTCAAGGGAAAATTCATAAATTTGGCTGGGCTTGTCCAGTTGTCCTTTATTTTCCGTGCTGGCTCGCTTGCTGTGAGAGATGCTCCTGCATCATACTCCCTCACTTGAAAACTTTCATGGGCTCCTATCCATGAGCTCCTGCATGGTCTTTCCATGCTTCAGAATCTCTGCTTCAGTCTCCCAACTGGCATCTTCAACTGGATGGTCCTTCCACTTGACCAAATATTCAAAATATTATTTCCTTCTGGTCTTCCTACCCACTCGTTTATTCAGTATATGCTCCATATGTGGCTTCTCTGCAACTGGCATCTGCTTCTGCCACTAAACCTCTAGTTGTTCATCACTTGTTCCTGCTTCCCCAATTTTATATGGGTATAAATCTGAGACATTGAATATCGGAGAAATTCCGATCCCATCGGATAATTCAATCTCATAAGCATTTTCTCCCATTTTCTTCAAGACCTTGCATGGTCTGATTTTCTTCATCTTCAATTTATTGTATGTTCCTCTCGGGAACCTTTCTCTTCTCAAATGTGCCAGAACTAAGTCACCAACCTCAAATTGAAGTTGTCTTCGATGCTGATCTGCTCTCCGCTTATATTCCTGACTTGAATTCTGCAGTCGCTCCTTCACCCGGCTGTGAAGTTCTTTCATCGCCTCCCCGAATTATTCTTCACTAGCTCTCCTAGTAGCAGTTTGTTCTGAATCTCTCAATTCAGAAACTCCTCTCGAATGCGTGCCATATACAATCTGGAATGGCCTATGTCCTGTACTTCTGTTCACTGAGTCATTATACACAAACTCTACCTGTGGCAATGTATTGTCCCAACTGCTGTGGTGCTCCGCCACCAGGCTCCTCAGCAAGTCTCCCAGACTTCTGTTCACCACTTCTATCTATCCATCCGTCTGAGGATGATAAGATGAACTAAATAACAAGTTAGTTTTTCTGTTCTAAGACTTTTGCGATTATTGTTTTGTTCAGAGAGTGCTTTCGGATCCATCGCATAGGTTTTATGTTCTTCGACGTCTCGGACCAAACTAGTGTGGTCCATCATCAGGAAAGCGCGTTTTTTCCTGATGATGGACCACACTAGTTTGGTCCGAAACGTCGAAGAACATAAAACCTATGCGATGGATCCGAAAGCACTCTTTGAACAAAACAAGTTAGTTCCCAGCTTCTTCCATAAGGTTCTCCAGAAGTGCCCCATGAACTTTGTATCTCTTTCCGAAACAATACTCCTTGGTAAACCGTGAAGTCGAATGACTTCTTTGAAAAACAGATTAGCGATGTGCGTCGCGTCACTGGTTTTCTGACATGGGATAAAATGTGCCATATTGGAAAATCTATCCACTACCACAAAGATCGAATCAAATCCTCTTTGCATCCTTGGCAATCCCAATATGAAATCCATGCTAATTTCATCCCACGGCCTCTCAGGTATGGGAAATGGTTGATAAAAACCCGCATTCTGCTTCCTTCCCTTTGAATGCTGGCAAATTCTACATCTATCCACAAACCTCTTGACCTTTGATCGCATCCCTGGCCAAAAGTATGACTTTCTTAGCTTTGCAAATGTCTTATCATGACCGAAATGTCTGGCCAATCCTCCGCTATGTTTCTCCTTCAGCAGATTTTCCCTCATGGAACAATTTGGAATACATAGCTGATTGCCCTTAAACAACAATCCTTCCTGCATCTTGTATTCGGCCCATTTGCTGCTATCCCTGAGAACTGGATTCTCAACTGCTTCATACGCTTCTTTAAAGTCTGGATCATCTACGTACATGTCTCTAAGATCATCAAAACCTAGCATTTTGACTTTGAACTCCTGCAACAGTAAACACTTCCTGCTCAAAGAATCAACAACATTGTTAGCAGTAACAGAAATATGTTTAATCACAAATGTGAAATTCTACATATATTCAACCCATTTAACATACCTCTGATTCAAATTTTCCTGTTGAGTCACAAACTGCAATGCATGGTTATCACTATATAAAACAAATTCCTTCGGAATCAAATAGTGCCTCCATTTCTTCAATGTCTGGATGATGGCATAAAACTCCTTATCATATGTGGAATAATTCACCTTCGCTTCATTCAGCTTCTTGCTGAAATATGCAATCGGTCTGTCATCTTGACTTAAGAATACTCCTATTGCAAACCCGCTTGCATCACATTTTACCTGAAATGTCTTTTGGAAGTCCGGCAACACCAGAATTGGTTGTTCCGTAATCTTTCATTTCAACAAATTGAAACTCTTCTCAGCCTCTTCAGTCCAGTGAAAAGATTTATGTCTTTTCTTCACTGTATCCATCATCACTGCGCTAATTCCACTGAAATTCCTAATGAATTTTTGGTAGAAACTAGCCAACCCATGAAAAATTCTCACCTCAAATATGTTCTTCGGTGATGGCCAATTTTTTATTACCTCCACCTTATCTGGTTCCATCCTCAATTCATCTGCAGAAATAACAAACCCCAAGTAGACGAGCTATGTCTTCATGAATGAGGACTTCTTCATGTTTATCATCAACTTCTCTTCCTGTAATCTCTTGATCATAATGGCTAAATGCTTCAGATGTTCAGCTTCCGTTTTACTGAAAATCAGTATATCACCCAGATATACGATAACAAATTTTCCGATGAAATCTTTCAGGACTTCATTCATCAACCTCATAAAGGTACTTGGTGCATTTGTTAAGACAAACGGAATAACAAGCCATTCATACAAACCTTCGTTTGTCTTAAATGTTGTTTCCCATTCATCACCTTCTCTCATGCGGATCTGGTGATATCCACTCTTCAAATCAATTTTTGAAAAAAAAATTGCCCCACTTAAGCAGTCCATCAGATCATCCATTCTTGGCAATGGGAATTTGTACCTGATAGTTATTTTGTTAATGGCTCTTGAATCAGTGCACATCCTCCAGCCTCCATCTTTCTTCGGACTGAGTACCGTCGGAACAGCACACAGACTCAAGCTTTCCCTGACCAAACCTTTGTCCAACAAATCTTGGACTTGTCTTTTGACCTCTTCATTCTCCTACGGCGTCAATCTGTACGTGGCTTTGTTTGGTAAACTGGCTCCTGGTATGAGATCAATATGATGACTCACACTTCTCATCGGTGGCAACGAACGAGGTAATTCATCCACTACTATATCAGCGAACTCTTCTAGTATTTCCTAAACTTCTTCTGGTAAATCATCCACTCTTGTGTTGGTCAAAACAATCTTTGGTTTTCTGACCACAATGAACTGTGGATCCTCCTTCTTCTTAACCTCCGTAAGAAGTTCCTTCCCACTCATGAGAAGTACTGTGTTGCTTACCTCCAGTTTCACTTCCTTATCCTTAATTGGAAACAACATATGAGTTCTCCCGTTCTTTTCTAGGGTGTAGGTGTTCATCCTCCCATCATGAATCACATTTCTATCATATTTCCATGGCCTACCCAGCAATAGATGACAAACATCCATAGGAATAACATCACATAAAATCTTATCATTATATCCTCCTATTTTAAATTCAACTAAACACTGTTTGGTGACATTTACCTGATGTCCCTTTTGTAGCTACGAAACTTTGTATGGACTTGGATGATCAGTCGTCTCCAGCTCTAGCTTTTCTACCATCTCGGTTGAAACGATATTATCCGTGCTACCGCTGTCCACAATGACCTTGCATGCCCAACCCTTGGTCTTGCAAGCTATTCTGAAAAGTATGGTCCTTTGGACTGAACTTTCCACTTCTTTCTCTGGTGTCAAAAGGACTTTTTGCATCACCAGCGATCTTCCACCTTCAACGTATTCTGCCTCAACGATGTGAGTCTCTCCAACCTCTTTCTTTTTATCAGGACACTCATAAGACTTGTGCCCGTTCTTTCCACATGTGAAGCATGTGATTACTCCACCTCTGCCTCTTCCCCTACCTCTAGTATGAGGAAAAGTATTATTATCAGCATAATCTCCTCTCTACTCATCATGTTGTCCTCTCTGTTCAGCATAGCGCTGCCCTCGCTGTGAGGTTCCACCTCTCTCAGTACGAGTCTGAGGTTTCTTCTAGTCATCCCTGGGCTTCTAGGTTCTTTCCTGGGCAACCGATTTGCCTCTGGGATGACTTCTGCCTCTACCCCTCTGAATCTTCTTTCGGCTCAGCTTCTCTTCCACTTTCAAAGCCATTTGATAAGCATCTTCCACCGTTCGGATGGTTTCCATGCTCATTTCATCCTGAATCTCATATCTCAGGCCATTCATATACCTGGCCACTTTTTCGTCATTACTTTTGCGATGACCTGCCCTGATATTCAACCTATAAAACTCTTCAATATATTCCTTCACTGTCATCAGCTTCTGTCTCAGGTTCTGCATTCTCCTGAAAAGAGAAATTTGATAGTCCCTGGGAATAAATTTTGCCTTCATCTTTGCAATCATCCTGTCCTAGCTCTTAATTTTCTGCTTGCCTTGGCAATGCCTATCCACTTGTAGTTCATCCCACCACAAGGCTGCATGTCCTTTCAATCTCGTGATGGCATGCCTGACTTTCTTGTCCTCTTCGATATCTTCATAGTCGAAATAGGTGTCCAGATCTCTAATCCAATCTAGAAGCTTTTCTACATCCAGATTTCCCTCATAAACTGGAAGTTCCATTTTTACCTTTGTACTCATTCTTACAACAGCTTTAAGTAAGCGTTCATTTGTTGCATCTTCGGCTGGGATTTCTTCTTCTCCATGTCCAGCATCATCTTCATTTTTGGACTCACTGATATCTCCTACATCATCTCTGCACCTTTGTCTTATCTCCATGTCCACAATCATAGCGCGTAATTTATGCAGATCTCTTTCTACTTCTGGATTCTGCACTTGCCTACCCCTTCCTCTGGGCATTTCCCTTTCCTCCTCTGGATCGGGTGACTGCCTATCTCTTCTCCTTTGTGACATGATAAATTCTTCTTTTTCTCTGCTACAAAAAGCAAACAAGATTTTCTAAGCTCTGATACCACTTGACGCAGGCGTGCCCGCTAGGCACGTCCGCTCACAGGATCTTTCCTCCTTCCTTGGCCTGAAGAACTGAGAGGTTCTTCTATTTGCCTATCGGGAAATTTTCACCCACAACACTCTCTCATGGGATCTCCCCTTCTTCTATTGGGAAATCAATGCTGGCCTTTTACTTTGTTATTGGGGTTCCTCCTATTGGGATTTTGGCACTTGCAATGTCCAAACAATTTGTTTTACCAATCCTCGATACGCTCCCCTACTGCCTTAGTCTCCCGAGCTAAGCCTTTATTCCACGCGACTTCTTTCCATAAGACCGCAGCCTTATATTCCTTCTCGTCGGGGTTTTTTTTTTTTGCTTCAAAATCTCGATGTGCTCCAACTTCTGTTAGCCCTCCGGGCTAGAATCTTGGTCCACGTGACCTCTATATGACCGCAGTCATACCTCCCATCGGGGTTTCGAGCTTCGCGATTCCAAATTGCATAAACACCTCCTCACCAAGATTCCCGATATCCCGATGACCCAAATGTCGACAGACGCCTTCCTGTCGGGACTTTCCCCGATGACTCCGATTTCTGCCACGCATCCCCTCAAGATGGATGGTTCATATTAACTCTCAGGATTTCGAGACTTGTGATGTCCCGAATTTCACGACCTCAGGAACTCCGATCTCCTGACGTGCGGATATACCAACTCTCTTCGGATTTCTGACACCTGTCTCCCCAAATGGACGGCTCAGATTATACCAGGGTTTTCACTATGGACTTCCCCGATCTCCTGTCCACGGGACTCCCAATTTCTCGAACTCCTAATGCCTCGATATCCACCACGTGTCCCAACTAACGGACAGTCCAAATCTTCCCGAGAATTCTAGGTTTCAAATGTCGAAAAACATTTGACCACAGGACTACTGATATTTCGAATCCCAATGGTAAACCTCATGTAGCTCCTGTCCGATCCGACAGCTGATGGGTAACTGATCAATGATCCAATGACTCACGACCTGTGGAGCTTGAACTCTGAACACGGTCGTAACCTCCTTGCTTCCTTGTCCGATCCAACGGCTGATGGGATTTCACAAATCCTCTCCACAAGATCCCGACCGTCGATTTCCTCCTTTTGGCAATTCCTTGAGAATGACCAAGTATTCTTTCATGGAACTTGTCCACCTGTGGTGCAACTGTGCAACGCCTTTTTTAAACACTCCATGACACATCTTCTAGTGCTTCTCTTCGATGAGTTTGAAAGCCTTATCCCTCCTGAGATTCCACACAACTTCAACCTCAAAGAGGGTCCTTGCACGCACTCCTTGAGGAAATCTTCAGATATTTTCAAAATATCTGAGAACTCCTCGACTCTGCCACCTGCAGCAGAAGTCCTTGGATTCTTCACTCAGATTCACAAATGAGACTTTCCTTAGCCTGCGCACTTCTTGCACGGCTCCTATAACCCAATTTCGCTTCTGGGTGAACGAGAACAAGAGTTAAATTATCTGAGCCTTCTGTCAACGCACTCCTTACGGACAACTTCAACTACACTCCTTGCAGGAATCCTTGCTCAGATAGAGAAACAATTAAAACTCATTTCTTCTACTTCCTTTCTCAGATTTCAAACACTCGGCAAAAAATCATTCATACATAGCATGTAAAGCAAATGCATAACAGGAAGTAAATACTCATGAGCATAGCATTTAGCATACATACACAGAGAACAAACACAACGCCATGAATCTGAATCAACTTCTTCTATTAATCCAAATAACTGTACATGGGTGTTTCTACACAGCTCTCTGCTCTTCTTCTCAATGCTCAGGATTATGTTACAATGCACAATGAGGGTGTCTATATCTCGTTTCCCTCTTTCTTTCTAAAACTGTCTAATCTATTATTAAATTCTATCTACCTGCATTAACTACTATAAATGCCTCCATCTACTTTAGACGAGAGTGGGGCGCTCAAGGTCTGATTACATTATACCAAGGCACCTTCATTAAATGATCTCATTTATATTTGGTGCATCAACTTCAAGGGAAAATTCAAAAATTTGGCTGAGCTTGTCCAGCTATCCTTTGTTTTCCGCGCTGGCTCGCTTGCTGTGAGAGATGCTCCGATTCGATTCGGCTTAACTCTGGGAGAAAGTATGATCGGTGATGAAGATCTTCCCAAGGTCTGTCCGGACTAGTCATAGCTTCGATTATTGCTTCATCAGAAGGCAATACAAAGTCTAAAGAATCAATGTTAGCAAGAGAACCCTGAGCCCAAATAGGCTCTAGAAGTGGATCTAACTCTTGTGTAGGAGTCGGATCAGAGTTAGTTGAAGCTTGCTGGACTAAAGAGTATGCTATCCAGTGGCAGACAAGGGCATGGACATGCTTGAGTGCCCTGTCATGTCCATCGTGTCCGATGGGGAAGGAAGAATCCATGGATCCTCGAAGTAAGTTGTGCGAAACGACGAAACTTGAAAAATATCAACCTTACGGTGACTGGATATAAATTTGATATCGCCTTGAGGAGGTGGGTAATTGAAGGTACCCACCAAGGATGGGAACAAACCAACTCCTACATTGATGGCACCTGTTTGAGGATTATCAATCATCGGGACCGTGAATGCCCCCAAAGTTGGGTCAGGTCTGGAGAAAGACAATTGATCGATGGTCACTATCTGGCCCTCGTGTGGAAACAATAAGACCTGGAAAAATATAGCAACCACATCTTGCATAGCATAAGTCCAACTCCAACCTAACAAGAGATTATAGTTGAGGGGAGCATCGACTACCTCTACTTCGACACACACGGTCTTCCCTCCTAACTGTATGGGAAAAGAAGGAACGATGCCATGTGGTCAAAAAGAACGACCATCGAAAGTAGTGAGGAGAGTAGGTGAAGGAGACAAGACGGGTTGACCAATGGCCTTCCAACATGCCAATGACATAACCCATGTTGAGGGGCCCTCATCAACCACCGTGCGAAAGATATTCCGTGTAAAATATTTCGTGGGATAAGCCACTACTATCTGAAACGCTACGTGGTAAGGAAAATGAGGTTTTAAGTCAGTTGTATCTAACATGATGGTACCTGGATTACAAGTCTCAGCAAATCCTAGAGCGGTTAAAAAATATTTCCTCTGAGCCGAGCAGCTTTGGAGGACCTCCAAAGCAGCCATCGCACAAGGGGTTTGTGATAAATCTTCCACCATAGAGTAGTTTTGAGTGGCCCTTGCGTTTGGGTTATGAGAAGCTTTCTTAAATGCACCCTTTGGAGTACGTGTCATTGTTTCTCCCAACATATTCTCAATTTGTAGAGGAAGAGATGGGAGATCAACTTCTTTACCCTTCTTAGAAGTGCTTGGTTTACTATAATCATGTGCTCTAGTTGATATGAAAGCATCACCCCTAACCATATATACGTTCATGGATGAGGGATTGTTTGGAGGCGGGCAAGTTTCTTGGCAAGTTAGATTTTTCCCTTGCTGAAAGCGATTAGTCAACACTACTTGCTGTTGTTGTGTGACAAACTTTTGGGCCTTTGCAAGTCAAGGACATAGATGGGTTAGGTGGTCTTCCATGCACAAGTTGCATGGATACCTCACCTTCCATTTTTCAGTGTTGTCCCCACCAGCATTATCGTTGGGTTTTTTATCCCCCTTACCCTTCTTTCGTTGTTTTTTCTTGCCTTCAGGCTGCTAGGTGACCTTTGGGTTAGTCGATTGCACTATGTGTACGTCCGACGTTTGGGTAGGGGGAGCAGCCAAAGCAGTGGTTTGGCTAGCCGCTGTGTGTTGAATGGATAATTTTTGCAACTGCTTCGTCAATTGCTTAGTGGGCTTGGTTTGTGCTGAACCGACTATAACATCGGCATGCGGTCCATCTCTCTATCTAGTTTTATCCAGTATTGAACGTGGCGCATCTGGCAAGATGTTGTATAATAAACCAGATTGAGAATAGATGAGCTCAAACTGTTGAGCCCTCATGATGGAGTCTTCTTTAGAGAAAACTCTGGAAGTCACGACATCTTTGGATAACTGTGGGACCAAAGACTTAAGGAACCACTCAAGTAGGAATGCTGGTGGGATGGGTACTTTGATTAGACTCTTCTGACATCTCCATTCTTGGATGTGATCAGAGATATGGTCCACTGTTGTCTGTTTGAAATTGGCAAGCAACTTTGTGCCAGCATTGTATCTCACAGGTAACTGGAAATGGTTAAGGAAAGCCATCGCCAGTTCGCCAAAAGAAGAGTATCTTGAGCGATCGAGCTCAATGTACCATTTCGTGGCACTCCCAATGAGAGTACGTTGAAACAATCGCAACTGAACGGAGTCATATTTCAATGAGTTAGATGAGCACCAAAGATGAAAGGTAGTCACATGATTGCCTGGATCTTCGTTAGGCTTGGATTCGAACTTTGGAATGTCTGAAGGCAACTTCGTCGACATAGGAGGCCAACGTGGATCATGACAGATAGGGTCATTCAACAATCGTGTCAAATCTAGCAAGTGTAAAGTCGCCAGGAAAGGTAGTTTAGGTTGTTGCTGATAACCTGGGAAAAAGGGTCCTGGAGTTTGACTGGCACCAGGTTGCCAGGAAAAGCTTGGCTGCTAGCCCGAATTCTGGTAGAAACCGTGGCCCTGGCCAGTGTAAGGATCTTGCATATTTGGAGACATCATCAGCTGATTTCCCAAATAGGACATAGGTTGTTGGGCATACATTATATTCAAAGGACTTTGGGAAGGATTACCCCATGCCAGTCCCGTCGGGATAGGCATGGTAGTTTGTCCAGGTTTCCATTGATTGTGGAAAGAATTACCCCAGATCGACATTCCGGATGAGGGAACAGATCCTTGTCCTGAATTCCAAGGTCCTGCTAGGTTTGCCCCCTATGTAGGAATAGTACCCTGCAGAGCAGTTGATTGTCCAAAAATGGGGTTGCCTCCAGTTGAGAAAGTGGTTGATGAGGAGGTGTTGTTACCAAATGTTATGTTCCAAGAAAACGGTGTCGAACCTATCGACATACTATGCGAAGGTAGTCCTTGACTCCCCGCTCCAAATAAACTATTGGGTGTAGGTTGCCTGGTGGATTGCTGATGCGAGCCACCAAGTGAAGGGGACAAAGGAGAGATATGACCTCCTCCATAAGGAAAAGCATTAAAAGGGATAGTAGTGCTCCCAAAGTGACCTTGCAGAGGAGTGCTAGAGCTCCTTGCCCCCAGACTCAAAGTTGTAAAGTGGAGTGGGAAAGTGCAGGACTTGTACCCAAACTAGGCATCACGTATGAGAATGGAGGGCCTGTCGCACTAGGTGTGAAGGGGATTGTGGCCACTGCCAAAGACAGGTTTGGTCCACTGTGCGAAGTAGTGGCAGTCGAGACCATGGTGGCTCGGACCGACGACGACGAGTTAGGAGATAATAGCTCTCCTATGGTAACAACCGAGGTGGGAATGGAAGAACTCCCAGAAGGAGTAACAACATTGGTTTACATTGCTGTGTGCAACACTATTTGTTGGGTGGGCATGATTTCTTGTGACCCGGTCGCTTCAAAAGACTCTTTTTGGTCTAGCTTTCTCCTTAATGGCGGTGGGGGTGGCTCCAGTGTAACCAGTGGCAGGCCAAGAAGCCTTCGTGACCGGCGAAGCTCAGGATCCTCCACTGTGTGAGAAGATCCAAGACACTCTAAGGTAGTCTAAATGCTCAAAAGTAACACACGCTAAGAAAAGTCCCTAGAAGATAAGACAAGCAAACACTAAATTAATTGGAAGAACATCTACAACAACCAACACTAGAGCAACTTACCGGTGCAAGTGCAACTCGAATATGGAAGCACCCTCCGGGTATACTCTGCAAAGTGTGGCCCGATTTCTATCCTAGGTACCATGGTATAACCCCCATAGTCACATGTGTATGTCCCTAAAAATATTGGCAACTAGGTTTCCAGCGCACGAACAGTCACCAGGCGGGTACAGTCGAAAGTTAGGTAGACCATAATGAGCAGGGTATCAAGCCTGAAACCTGTCAAGGGTATCGAGAGAAAATGTTCTGGAAGACAATTGAGGACCTCCAATGGATTCGAGACCCACGAAGCCTCATGGAAAATTCAAACGATGGAATCCCAAAACAAGCCCTCTATATGTGTTCTCCACTACAATTGGTCCGGCTTTGGAGGGGTTATCTCTGCTACCTTTCTGCACGCGACCTCATGTTTATCCCCTATGTTAGAGGGGGGTATTGGATAACTTCCACGACACTAGACTTAGACACTCCCTATCTCTGACTCCAATGTTTGATTTAAAATGGCCTTGAAGAGTTTCCTCTCCAACCTAATCCAAGTCCCTAGTCCTGAACTAGTTTGTGAACCCTATAAACATAAAATTCTAGTAGATTTTAAATTTAGAGTTGATTTTGGTGGCTTTGTCTTACGTCAAGGTGTATGGGGGTGAAACTGATGATGTGAAAAGATGAAAGCAAAAAATTGAATGAAAAAGCTAGAAACAAAACTTTTACTAAATGCAAACTTTTCAAAAAGAATTTTTTTTTTTTTTTTTTCTAAGATTTTGTACAGCAACCTCAAAGGAAATTTCACCTGACTACAAGCTACTTATGCTCTAAGAAAACTACAAAAACTTATGAAATAAAGACTTTTCCCTAGCTAAATATGCAGAAACACACTCTTCAACCAAATAAGAAAATGAAAAGAGAATTTTTATTTTTATTTTAATGCAAGTAAAGAAAGAAAGGGAAAATAACGACAAGCAAAAAACCAAGAAAAACAATTCTGGCCTAAATCGCAGATCGCAGAAAATCAGGTCAAAAATCACACACAAGCAATTTCAAAAACAATGACTCTCACGCTTGTCTAAAAACCTTAAAAAAAAAATTATTTTTCTGACAATGTTTTAAATGAGAAAAAGCAAGCTAAGGGTACGATTAATCCTAAGCTATTGACTGTTCAAACAGAGATTCAAACCCCTGAGAAGAATACTTCTTATCAAAAGAGAGGATGACTTCCTCACCCTTAACAAAAAATACCATGTACAGGCACGCTACTGTTACTCAAACAATACATGTGTGAACGCGCGCTGAACAGAGACAGAATGCGTCTACACGCGGGCTGACCTTGTACAGGCCGTGTGTATGTCTAAACTTCTAAAAAAAATAAAAACAGACAGCCCAAACCAGGAAGAGACCACTGATATTCATAACCAAGATCCCTTGAAGGCTTGGATGCTCCTTCTAACAGAAAAACAAATAATGCAAGGACAATCAATAAGGCAAAATCAATCTGAGTTAGACCTGCTAGCAAACAATACTTTAGACAGAATTTCAGAAAAACCCCTGAGAATGTGTGATTCTGATAGGGAAGAGGATGATTGCCTCTAAGGTTCTCTGAACTCTACATGCTACTACTACCTCTACAGCTAGCGTTCACACGCGGGCTGTAAAAAGATAGGGCGCGGGTACATGCATGCATCCCTTGTTCAGGCCGCGTGTACCTCTGTGGGTCCCGAAAAACACAGTCAAGCAAAAGTCAGGGAAAGCTCGTATGGAAAACTAGGCTCCCTGTTAGTTCAGACCTTACGGAAATGAAAAGAAAAGGCAGGAAAGAAAAACTAGTCTTTAAACTACCCAAAAACTAGATAACATTCCAGGAACCCTAGAGAGTAATCCCCAGTGGAGTCGCCAATTCTGTTGTTGGGAAAAATCTCCCTACGAAATAGAAAATAGAGTTCAGACTTTGCATGCAGATAATGACCGAACAGAAACTACTTTCTACCTACATCCCTTGATTTAAATCCCCTTTTCTTAGTAAATTCATGGAAAGATCCACCTACCTTGTATCCGACATTTGATGTCGATCCTCCGTTGTGCTTGATTACGCGTTCGCAATACTCCTTCCAAAGATGACCTGCATCCAAGACAAGCAACAACTATGCATGCATGCTACTTCTATACTAACGGGTTAGAAATCAAACATAAACTAATCAAACCATAAAAAGTTCATGAATTGGGAAGGGAAAAGCATTTTCTTTATTACTTAGAATGAGTCAACTTACAAAAGCTGAGACCGGCCACCGCTCCTTGAACCTGATCCTGGGCTCCTCTCTTCTGTCCTTCAACTACTTTGCTTGAAATCTCCTTTGGCATTAGGAAAGGCTAAAGGGTTGGGACAATGGAATATGTAAATGGGCAGAGTTTCTTTGTTATATTCTTCCTCCTTCCAAATGGTACCCCTACCCCTTCTTTTATAGGCTAGAAGGAGCTAGGTATTTGGATGAACCCTCGTCCATGCATGGCCAGGAGTTTCAGTTAACTCACCCATAGCTTTTTGTTCCATCGAAAACTTTCCCTTATTAGTGCTTTTGTAGGTACACGCAGGCTATTTTGAGTCAGCCAGCATGTACACGCGTGCAGTAATGGGTTAGGGCGTGTGGGACTTCATAAAAGAGGATTTTCAGAGAGATGTTCAGCAGTGCTTTGGCAAAGAAGGGATATGAGTTGGCCTGATGCCAGGTAAGCATGTGTGGTGCAATTTAGGGTTATAACACCTGTGGCTCTACGCAGCTGACACTTCTGCGGTCTTTATCGCTAGTTGTCACCTTAATTCCCTTTTTTCCTGATAAAGCTCGGCAATAGCTAGCTTCACTTGTTTTAACTGCTGAGATAGAACCTCCTCATTTTCTCCTGCAACACCAGCTCTCCTAGCTCTGCTCCTATCTTCGTGACCTGAGTTCCCAATAGTCTCTAACCGGATGGCACGTCTGAGTATTTCTTCAGCTATCAATCTGACGTGCAATTCTTTCGTGATTTGAGCTTTTATGATTTATTTGTCCTTTCTTGACCCGCCCCTCCTCCAAGGTAGTTGTTGTTGAGAGGAAAAGGCTCTTACCATCTCCCCTTCCTGTATGAATTTCTCTGCTTCGGTGGTTCTGTGACTTTTTTTTATCTCACCTGCAGGTGAAAAGATGGTTCCTTCCATGCCTTTGGGGATGGTGGCCGCAGGTGAGAATGAAACCCATTCTCTTTATGGCTCGGATATTTTAGTTATCCTACTTCATTTGCCCTTCCCTGCGCTCTGAGAGGTCACAATGGTGTGATCGAGGAGTATCTTGCACACAGTGAATTTCACAACTGCACAGGAGGGAAGTTTTTGAACAAGCTAGATTGGTAAGGAAAATCGTGAACAAATCTCTTTGTTGGTTCTATGACTATGGAGAATTCCTAGCATATGAGATTTATAATGAATCGAACAAGAGAAAGAAATCATGTTGAGAGGATGCAAATTTATGGTGATGAGATGTTTTAATTCGAGTTGTAGGCTTTCCATGGCAAATCCCTGCGTGTAGGATGCAGGTGACAAGGTTTGTTGGGCATGCATAATATGAACGTTGCAATTTTTTATTCCCTCGCCCTTCATGATGAACTGATAATAATTGTTTTATTCATCGATGTGACCTTTATTAACCATTCGACCTGACCTGGGCACATAGGGATTGGTTTCTTAATGGGATTCAACCTTCTATAAATGACACATCTGTACCACGTATACACTTTTCGACTCTAGCACCCCTTCCCATTTCCCAGGGCCAACTAGCCATTTGTTGACTTCAATCTTACATTGCTACATACCTGACTTTACATGTTTGCATGCATGGGTCATAACGTGACTCAAAACCGACTCTAAAAAGAAGGAAAAATGGTGGCTCTAACAGCTAGCTCCAATGGGGATGCTATCCTCCCTATGAGGTAGCAAAGAACAGTATACTAGGTGTCTAGCCATTGGGATTTATTCAACTCCTAGACGCTAAGAAAAATAAATGACAGGAAGAAAAAAAACTAGACTCATCGATACAGCTTCTAAGACTTCAGCATAAACTTAGGGCCTTCACTTCGGGCTTCAATTTTCTACTGACCTACTGACTCGACGCAAAAATAAAATGATTATTTGCAATGACAAATGACTTAAACGGAAGTTACTTCGTCAGGTAACATTTGAGGAACCTACCATTTACAGGCCCCCAACCAAGACACTCTCCATCTAGTCCTTCTAGGAAATAAGCATTGTCTTTGCAGTACACTCCAATCTTGTATAGCCCTATCCACAGGTGATCAAATTTTTCGTGCTTTCCTTTACCTTCATTTCTCACATCCCACCTCAGCACCAAATCGTCTACCTGGAAATATTCCTGCTTGGAATGTTTGTCAAAATCTTTCTTTATCTTCTCTTGATGGAGCTGAGCTCGATTATACACCTGCTCCCTCACCTGATGTGTGTGAATCAGTTGGTTTATCCTCCTCTGCACATCATTTGGATCACGCTCCTACTCTTGCAAGAAATTCCTGATGGGTGGTCCTAGCGCAATAGGGAAGATTGCATCTACACCGTAAATGATCTGGAAAGGTGACGTTGATATGGATTTTTGGTGGTAATCAATTTTTCCCACAACGTGTAGATAAGCTTCTTATGCCAGTATCTCTTATTGTCTTGCAAAATTCTTTTGATGATCCTGGTCAGGCTCTTATTTGAGGATTCCACCAACCCGTTTCCTTGCAGATAATATGTCATGGAATGCCCCAGTGTTATGTTATAATCCTGGTAGAACCTCTCCATCTTTTAAGACTTGAACATGGCCGCATTATCTATTATGATTTTAACAGGACACCTGAACCTTGACAAGATTTTTGTCTCTAGGAATTGTATGATGACCGTGTCGGTGGATTTCTTTGTGGGGACCACCTCAATCCATTTTGTAAAATAATCGGTGGCCATGAGAATACATTTATTTTGTGCAGAGGATCGTGGATTTATCTCTCCTATAAAATCTAAACCCCACTGCATGAAAGGTTCTTTGACTGAGATTGTCTTTAATGGTAGGGACTGTAGTTTTCTCCTCCCATCGAAAATCTAGAATTTGTGGCAGCTGCAGACCTCTTTATATACGTCAGAGAAAATCCTCGGCCAGTAATAACCTGCCCTCAGGATCTTGTGCATGGTGTTCTTCCAATAGTGGTGCCCTCCGTAGTCGCCTCTATGAAATTCCTGTACGGCCCGTTTCACATTGTCCTCCAGCAAACAACTTCACAGTTTTCCTCCGGGATCTTTCTAGTATAGTGAATTGTCCAAAACGCATAACTTAACTACCTTAAGCTTGAGGAACCTAGAATTAGTCTTACTGACACCTAAAGGGGCCTTCATATTCTCCAATACATATATGATGTTTTCATACCATTGTGAATCAATGAAACACTGAGGTACTTACGTAGCTTTTTCTTCTTGGGGGCATTCTGACAGATCTGCAATGAAGTTCATTCCTACAGGCAGTCTGCTTATGCCATCAACTTCATGAGGCCCTCACCTTTGACCATATTTTTGGTCTTGATCTCAATATCGTATTCCAAAATGGCTGTCATCCACTTTCCTCTCCTTCCTTCCAGGTCAGGTTGAATCAGGATATCCTTTACTAAACTGTTGGGCACACAAGTGATAACATGGGAGTGCAGTATGTATGTCTTGAATTATTTCAAGGCCTTTACTAAGGCATACACCTGCTTTTCCATAATATCATACTTTAGGGGAGCGTCACGTAGTGTCCAGATGAAGTAGGCTATGGGTTTCTCAAAATCCTGCTCATCCTTCTGCAACAGTACGTCGGCAATAGCGTGTTCTAAGGTAAATGAAAAAGGGAGGAAATCTTTTGTAAATTCTGGGTTGGCTAGCACATGAGATTTATTCAGCCCCACTTTGATATCTTCAAAATACTTCTTGGCCTTCGGGTTCCACTTAGTCTTGTTTCCCTTCTTGAGCATGCAAGTTATATTATTTATGATTTCCGTCGGGTTTGGGACGAATCTCCTTAAAAAGTTCACCTTGCCCAGGAAAGATTGTACCTCCTTTTTACTACACAGGGTGTTGATTTTCAAGATCCCTTCAACCCTAATGGGATCTATTTTAATGCCTTCTTTTGAAATGATGTTCCCCAAAATCTTTCCTTTCTCCACTGCGAAATGTGACTTCTTTGGATTCAGTGATATGCCAAACTTTCTGCACTTCTGGAAAACCCTCTTCAGGTGCTTGAGATGTTGTTTATCCAAGGCAGAATACACTGTGATGTCATTCAGATAAATCACGATGAATTTTTCTTTTTTGTCAGCAAACATGATGTCCATTTCCCTCTAAAAGGTGGCACCAGTGTTCATCAGGCTGAATGGAATCTTAGCGTACATGAACATTCCCCATGGGGTAGTGAAAGTCGTCTTCTCTCTGTCGTCCGGGTGGACCATGATTTAGTTATATCCTAAGAAACCATCCAGCATGGACATCTTCTAAGATGCCACTACCTTTTACAAGATGTAGTCCATTTTGGGAAGGGGGTAATGGTCTTTGAGAGACACCTTATTCAAATTTTGGAAGTCGACACACAGTCTTATTTCGCTGCTTTTCTTTCTTATAGGTACTAGTTTAGCTACCCATTTCGAGAATCTTAAGGAAACAATAATCTTGGCGTCGAAAAGCTTCTCTACTTTTTTCTCTATCAACGACATTAACAGGGGGTTTATCCGTCTCAACTTTTGTTTGAACGACTTTTGATCTTCCTTGAGAGGGATAACATGCTGGATCACCTTTGTGTCATACACTTTCAGATCATCGTAGCTCCATGAAAAGACATCTAGGAAGTCCTTCATGAGCTTCACATAATCCTGCTTGACCTCGGGACTGAGTGTTTTTGATAATTTTAGCATCTTCAGATATACCTCAGTCCCGATGTTGCATTCTTCCACACGTCTTCTTCTCTTGCCGTGATCTTGGGGTTCTCAGCCACATCATTTTCATCAAACAATGTTTCTATCGGCACCAACCCCTTTGGAATAATATTCTTCTTCAGCTGAATTATATCCCCTTTAGTGATCTGGTTTTGGAAAGGGTCATGGTTACTGTGCACATCTACGCTCTCATCTTCGTCGTCACAGTATTCCTCATCAATGTTTGTGTTAGCGAACTTGTCGCTCATAAGGAGGATTCTTTCCACCTATTTGTCATCATCAAACACCTGCCAGTGTTTCATGTTGTCAGGCACTGTTGACCTATGCTTTACCTCGATTTCATATATTTCATCTGGAAGAATGGGAATCTTGAAAATCGAGGCCGAGGTGGCCAACACGTTGGCGATCTGATTTTGTTCTCTGGGGATAGCAGTCAGGTCATACTCTAAAAATCCTTCTAGAAGGTCTAGAGCCAAATTTTCATATGCACACAACCTGGTTTGTTTAGTTTGATACACACCCTTCACCTGAATTATGATCATCTTGGAATCTCTGCCCGCCTAGTTCTTTCAAGACTAGTAAGCCCACGATTAGCACTTCATATTCGGTCATGTTGTTAGTACATTCAAACGTGATCTTGTATGAACGCAAATTTGTGCTTGCTTTAGGGGGTTTCACCCATATTCCAACCAAGGTCCCTTCTCTATTGAATGTATCGTCAAAACTCATGTTCCACACCCCATTTTTTGTGCGGTCTTCTGGGTCGGCGCTCTCTATTTTTTCCTGTGCGATTTTCTCATCAGTTGTTGTGATGGTCGTCGATTCTCCTTCTCCGAAGCTAAAATCATTGTAGAATATAGACGACCCCACTTTGGTGTCAACGACGTATATAGGATGATTTTGGGGCTGTGTATTGTTTCTTACCATGTATTTCAGCAACACTTCTCTGTACAGCCTTTTTTCATGGCCAAAGACAGGTATAGTGGCGTACGTCATATCCATCTGTAAAGTACCTTTCAACTTTGCATCCCACGATATCAAGAGAAGCATGCCAAACTTCAGAGGTATGTCTGTGATGACTACATCCATGACCATGTTCTTAGCAGGGATTTGAGCCAACAACACAACTAGGTATTTGATAAGACCCAAACATTTTACCTTCCTCGAATCAAAGGAGAAAAGGTCCTTGTATGGCCTAGTGACCTCCAGACCCAATTCATCCATGATCACCTTCGGCATGAGATTGTGTGATGTGCCAAAATCAAGCATGGTGTTATGCAAGGTCAGGTTGTGAATATTCATATTGATATAGAACAGAGGGACATCTTCGACATCTCTTGTCTCTTCGACGCGCGGACCAAAAAGGATGGCAGGGTTATCATCTCGAATATTCAGAGTATCAGGGGTCCCTCCCATTTTTAGCATTTTAATGATTTGTTCCTGATACTCGCCCTTCCTAATAATCTCATTGAAAGGGATAGAGATCTTGATTTTGGCCATTTTGTGTTCAAAATTAAAAGGGGAACAAGTTTTTTCTACCTCTTTTATGCTCATCTCTTGAGCTGTCTCCGAAAATTTCTTGGGGACCTCCTCCTTCGACTTGGCCTTTTCCATTGCATCCTTGACCACGCTGTCTGGTCTTAGTCAGCTAGTGGAAGGTGTATCCCCTGTACGCTTATTTACGGGGTTCGTTTGTTGTGGCTCGGAAGGTACATCTTTGCTCTGGAGGTTGTACTTCTTTTGGAACTACATGATAGCATTTTGATAACCTTTCCTGAATTCTTCCGTCTCCTAAGATGGGGCGTCATCTGTTTTGAGTATCATACCATCATCGATTTCTAGCACAAAGTCTTTGTTTCTGCTCATATACCGATCATGCTCGCTCTTTGTCAAGAACACACGTGGGTTTTTGTCATCACAACAATGCACCTGATCATCGAAAGTCTGGTCAAAATCCTCGTCTGCATAGTTGTTCTAGAAAGGAGGTCTTGTTTGTTGGTCACATGGGTCTTGCTACTTTATTTGAGGAATCTGACCCCTCCAGGGATTTTTGGTTCTTGGGTTGTGGGTCATTTTGTTCTAGTGTAGCAAGCCTGTTTCCCATGGAAATTATCTCCATCAACTTTTCCATGGTCTTCATCATCATGTCAAATTTGTCATCTGAGGACCACAATGTCGATGGCTGTGCATCTCCCTGGGGTCTCTTGTCACCCCGGTTGAACCTCGGTTTCATTTTCCCTGATTCCATCATGTTTACTTCAACCTCGATGGTGTTTCTCATTATAGCATCTAGACTCACCGATATTCTTTCTCTCGGCAATAGGGAAAATTCATTGTCGAAGGAATCTGCATACTGCAAATGCGTGGAAATTGGGGGGGGGCCTTTAATTTCATAGGTATGGAGTTGTACACCTTCAAAAGACGAGTCGGTAACTCCTGCACCGTATCCTCTGGCACCTTCTTCGTATTATTGTATTGTGTTAGTAGCTACAAAGGGTTTTTCTTGTCCCCCCATTTATTTAGGAACGCCCTTTCGAATGCGGTGAAGTCCTGAATGCTCGTAGGCGGGAGATATTTGAACCAATTTAATACATCTCTTGAAAGTATTTGTGAAAAGAGCCTCATTTTTTCATTTGCGTAGTCCACCTCCTCCAGGTCAACGAAGTCGTTAAACCAGTCCAGGTGTCTCTCGGCGGAAACATTTCCCTCGGCATCGTAGAGTCTGATTCTTTGCTTATAATTCTGAGGCAAGTCATGTAAATGGGATGGCAGGATGAGGGGAGTGAATTTGGAAACCATATCCCTAGGGGGATTTGGATTTTGAGGAATATTATTTTTCACCAGGGCTTGGAAATTGTTTGAGTCCAAAACAGTCTTGTCCAAACTAGTTTCTGACTTAGACCTAAATAGATTTTTCTCTAGAAGTGCGTCAAACTCAAGGTCATCGATGCTATACGCATTGTCTATGGGCAACGAAAGGCTTCTGTCGAGGAAATAAAATGGGTCTAGTGCCTGCTCTCTAGCCTTGCATAGAATCTTCTCCGAGTCTCACACAGACTCAGAAGGGTTTGGGTCGAGATTTGCTCTGGTGTAGAATGTCTTTGGAGCCAAGTTTCTTGAGTAGTGCTACTTGGGGCTACTAGTTTGTTTGGACTGGAGTCGCCAAGGTAAAGGTTTCAGCCTGTATGGGTGTTTGTCCCTCTATTACCCTCAGGGTTCAAACTGCAACGTTTGTCATTCTCCTAGGGAAAATATTTTCAACTTCATCCTCGGAAACGCCGCCAGAATGTTTGTACTCCGTAAATCTGTTTGGCTGATAAACAGACGAGACAGGTAACTTTTTCAACCAACTTTGAGACCCAAAACTAGCCCTTTCAGATCTGGAGAGGGCTCTATCAAAAATGGCATGATCTCTATGTGGGATATGACTTTGGGAGCGATGGCTAGTGTAGATACCTTTAGGATAATGGGTTCTGGATATATTGGTGCAAAGAAGTGAAACTTGGGCTATGGAGTAGATTTGAGGAAATGATAGAGATAAATGACTCGGTGACTAGACTCGAGAGGATAAGTCTAGGAAAGCACTAGTATTCGGTGTAGAACCATAATGTGGCAGGATAAATCACAAGAAGTAACTCAGGAGCATTGTTGTCGATGAATTCGGAGTTAGATTTAGAAGCAAAATGTTTTGTCTAAGTGGCGCGAACAAGGGGCGTTGTGTAGGGAGTCCACAGGTTCAAAAATTCGTTCTGAAATAGACAGTATAAGATATGAAATAAAGATAACAGGGGACACATACGCAAGAAAAGAAACACAATACATCCAACTATCACAACTAGAATCTTTTCTTCAAGTCGTAGGATCTTTGCATTAAATTTCAGTCAAAAACTCAATTTACATACAATTGCAGTGGTTTACCCAATTTTTCAAACCAACACAGCTTACATCGAAAAGATGAAATATATAAATGAGGGTGTCTCTTGGGATACCCTGTTTCTAACTGATAACCCTAAACTAGAAAAAATGTGCAACATGCGCCAGAGACTCTTCATATGGTATCATCCAAAAATAGGCAATAATAACTCCTTCTTACTAATGACTATCTCCAGGTTCGCCACGGGGTCTGATCGTCAGTGAGGTTCTGATGTGGGGAAAAAATTTTCACTGTATTCTCCTGATTAGGTACCCTCGTGAACAAGTGTTTTTCCAAAACTTCATTGTTTGTAATAACGGCTTTACTTTCTATTACGCGCCCATCTGCCGAAGAACGACGCGCAGTAAACAGTTGTTCATTTCTCTCGGTCATTATCAAAATGGCATGATACTTCAGAGAACACGTATCACTCAAAACTGTCATGAAGGAACTGACGCCCTCTAAGCTTTATTTTTCTGTGCACCAGTAGGAGCCACGTGGATTTCCTTTCTGACCGCTTCGCATTCTATGGGACGCTATGCGTGCCTTTCTTCTGCTAACCTCTACGCCTCTCGCAGTTGTACAATAATGTCTTGCACCTCTCTGACCTTCCTTTTCAACCATACCACATTTCCCCTATGGCTCTGTGCAGCTGACGCTTCTGCGGTCTTTGTCGCTAGTTATCGCCTTAATTCCCTGTTTTCCTAATAAAGCTCGGTAATAGCTAGCTTCACTTGCTTCAACTGCTGAGATGGTGCCTCCTCATTTTATCCTGTGACACAATCTCTCCTCTCTCTTCTCTTGTCTTCGTGACCCAATTTCTCGATAGGCTCTAACCAGATGGCGTGTCTGAGTAGTTCTTCAGCTATCAATCCGACACGTGGTAATTCTACGATTTGAGATTTTATGATTTATTTGTCCTTTCTCGGCCTAGCCCTCCTCCGAGGAAGTTTTTGTTGAGAGGAAAAGGCTCTTACCATCTCCCCTTCCTGTATGAATTTCTCTGCTTCGGACATTTTGCGACTTGTTCTGATCTCACCTGCAAGTGAAAAGATGGTTCCTTCCATGCCTTTGGGGATGGTGGCCACAGGTGAGAATGAAACCTAGTCTCTTTGGGGCTTGAATATTTTAGTTCTCCTACTTCACGTTCCCTTCCCTATGTTCTGAGAGGTCATCATGGTGCGACAGAGGAGTATCTTGTGTGCAGTGAACTTCACAACTGCATAGGGGGGAAGTTTTTGAACATATTGGACTGGTAAGGAAAACCATGAACAAAGCTCTGTGTTGGTTCTATGACTATGGAGAATGTCGAGAATCTAAGATTTATAACAAATCGACTAGGAGAAAGAAATCATGTTGAGAGGCTACGAATTTATGGTGACGAGATGTTTCAGGACGAGTTGTAGGTTGTCCATGGAAAATCCCCGCGTGCAGGATGCATGTGACAAGGTTTGTTGGGCATGCATAAAACGAACGTCACAATTTTTCATTCCCTCGGCCTTCATGATGAACTGATAATAATTGTTGTACACGTCGATGCGACCTTTATTAACCATTCGACCTAACCTGGGCACGTAGGGATTGGTTTCTTAACGGGATTCAACTTTCTGGAAATGACACATTTGTTGATTAAGGTTGGTTGTCATTGATGTCAACCCTTGAAGAAAGCCATGTAGCACAAAGGTTTGGGTAATGGACCCAATATTATTTGATGTAAATATGACTCATTATTGTATTTCCATGGTTGATAAGAACTAAAGATGGATGAACTCCAAAGTGGTCCCCTTATGGTGAAAGCCCTCATGGGAAGACGCTTTGCAAAGTAAGAGAGCCCATGCTTAATTGTGGAATATTGATATGAAGGACAATGAATTTTTCAGGTAAACTATCCTATATGGATATTTATTGTCATTCCATTTTCGTTGGTATGTGGAATGTCACATAACTCCTCACGGTTAGAGAGTTATGGCCATGAGAAGTTGGAGACCCTAGGTTTGGGTAATGGACCCAAGTTTGTTTGATGGATAATGGTATGATTTATGATATATTTTCAGATAATACTATTCTATATGGATAGTATATGTCATTCCATTTCTGGTGATATGTGGAACGTCACATAACTCCTCACGGTTTGAGAGTTATGGCCTTACAAAGTTGGAGGACCCTCATATGTCATTTAGAAGCCCCAAAAGGTCAAAGTAGTCAAAGTGGTTTAAGATATTTTAAATGTAAATAATAAAGTGAAGTAATGAGTGTATTATAATTCAAAGTGAATACAAAATAAATTATTTCAATAATAAATTTAATGGATAAACTAGAAGTGGGTTAACCCTAAAATAAGGAAAGTGGGGCCAAGTGACCTAGAAGATGTTTTTAAGGAAGCTACTTGGAGAGTATAAATAAGAGGAAAGGCTCTCTCATTTTAATCACACTTGAGAATATTGAATATCTATAGGTGTCTGAGGTAACCAAGGATATCTAAGCCGAAATTCTGAGGAAAGGTGAAGAAAAGAAGGCCGAAATGCAAGGAAGAATAAATTCTTTTGATAGTGTTTTCTAAGGTATGTTATTTACAAGTCATCTCACAATTTTATCTATAACGTTTTTTATATAATGATTCAGACCATGAAATTAATATTCCATTGATAAAACATATCCAAGTATCTATGGTAAAAAATTCATATTGTGGGTCATTGTATTTTTGGAGTTAAACTCCGTGGAAAATAGGGTTTGTGGCTAGTCCCGAAACTAGTCAAAAACAGGTGTTTCGAGTAAAAACGTCATAAATTATTCATAACATATCCAAATTCAGTGATACCAAATGTGTTGGTTAGGGTACAGTATGTAGTAGTGTTTGTAATAGTTTCAGATCAATTAAACAAATATTCTGTGCAGGGCACACTCTACAATGTCGCTCTCTAGAATAACTCCTTTTTGTTATAACTCCTTTTTGCAAGGTATGTCATTTTTGTTATAACTTCTTTTTCTAAGAGGTTCCAAGTACTGAAACTTGGAGGAATTGCATAAAACACATTGAAGAACATTATTTATCAGTTTCAGATATTTATACATTACAGGTACAAAGTTATGATTACTTCAAGTTAGGGTTGTTGACTAATCCAAAACTAGGCATGTTAGACTAAAGAAAAGTTTGATGAAAATGCTAGTCTCTTGTTGTTAAAGTTAAGGAAGGTTTGCAGGAATGTGATCATATACACCAGGTCTACTACAAAGCTAAAAATCAGATTTGGATGATGAAATTGATGAGGGATTT
>ML778533.1:986744-1004580 GCA_009831015.1 Picea engelmannii
TTGTCCTCTTTGATCATGTGAGGATTCAATTCCCTTTGACTATTTTGACCCTTTACCTGGCTATTTGAATTACCTTTCTAGTTGTTCAAATCCTCTTCTCTAGGATAACACTCTACTTAGCTCGAAGAAGCTCCTTTTCTCTTATGCATTTTTTTGTAAAGGTCACCCATGCCTCAAAAGTTTGACTGAGTGCATCCCCATGAGGAAAAGTATTTTTCTTAGGCAAGGCTCTATATTATGTAATACTCAACCTTATGTTTTTCTCCCATTTATCTGTTAAGCATTATATGCTTGATTAGTTTCATGTGCCTGGTAGGAGCATCAATAAACTTTCAAGTGGCTACTTCATTAACCTCAGGTAGAGATTTGATATCTTTCCTAACACTACTAACATAACTTTCCAAATATTTAGGCACCTATGGTTATGGAAATAAATTGTTTCTAGGTCCAAAAGAAGGGAAGTAACAATTATTTGCTCAATTCGCTATGAGCTACCATATCATAGCAGAGTCATTGAAGTCATGTGTAATATCTTAGAAGGAACCATGAGTTATTTGATTCTAGTGTTTCAAAAGAAGATCCATTTCTTCTAGGCCCTCTGAAGGGAAAACAAAAACTTTAGAAGGAACTTCTTCTATTCAAAATTGCCAGACTTTCACTCGGTCAAACCGCAACTGAGATTGTTGGTACTCAAGTTCCCATGCTTAAACATATTTCATGACCTCTATTATATCTCTCCCTTGTTCCTATAAATGTTTTGATCTATTATAGAATTATCTCTCCACAATGTTTAGTTCATTTTGTACCCTAAAGGCATGTTCAATGAACTGAGAAACTTGATAATTGTTGGATTTATAATATATAACCTATTCTTCTCCTTTTATTCTAATCGTGTTTTCTTCAATCTCATCCCTCTTTCTTTTAGATTCAACATTTTCTTGGGTTTTTTTCCTTGCTTCTTCTTCTTCTTATATTATGGTTGTATTCTTGGTTATTGTACTATTTTCTCGGGGTATTCAAGTATTTCAATTAGCTATTTAGATTGACCTACAAATGGTCTCATCTCAAGATATCTATTCCTCTTTCTGCATCCCTTGGAAGACATATATAAATTCATGCATGTTAGTAAAGAAAAAATGGGGCATGTAAGGTTAATTTACAAATAAATTTAATTGAACCATCATGTCCCTTTTAACTATTCAAATTAACAAACCTTTCAAGGTTTGAGAATATTTGCCTCGAATTGAGGTGCATGATATTGCAGTGGGAAGATTAGCCACCTCTTTTGAATGTGAATTCTCAACATAGACTTGAAAACTTAGATCTGTTGAGGGGGATGGATTCCCAATTCTCAGTAGTGTTGTTGGGACAATCTCCCTACAGACTAGCAAATAGAGTTCAGACTTTGCATGCAGATAATGACCGAATAGAAACTACTTTCTACCTTCATTCCTTGATTTAAATCCCATTTTCTTAGTAAATGCATGGAAAGATCAACCTACCTCGTATCTGGCGTTTGATGTCAATCCTCTATTGTGATTGATTACTCATTCGCACTACTCCTTCCAAAGCTGACCTGCATCCAAGACAAGCAACAACTATGCATGCATGCTACTTCTATACTAACGGGTTAGAAATCCAAACATAGACTAATCAAACCATAAAAAGTTCATGAATTGGGACGCGAAAAGAATTTTCTTTATTACTTTGAATGATTCAACTTACAAAAGTTGAGACCGGTCACCGCTCCTTGAACCGGATCCTAGGCTCCTCTTCTTCTGTCCTCCAACTGCTTTGCTTTGAATCTCCTTTGGCATAAGGAAAGGTTAAAGGGTTGGGACAATGGGAATACGTAAATGGGTAGAGTTTCTTTGCTATATTTTTCCTCTTCCAAATGGGACCCCTACCCCTTATTTTATAGGCTAGAAGGAGCTAGGTATTTGGATGAACCCTCGGCCATGCATGGCCGGGAGTTTCAGTTAACTCACCCATAGCTTTTTGTTCTGTCGACAACTTTCCTTTTTTAGTGATTTTGTAGGTACACGCGGGCTTTTTTGAGTCAGCCAGCGTGTACACGCGTGTAGTAATGAGTTAGGGTGCGTGGGACTTCATAAAAGACGATTTTCAGAGAGTTGTTCAGCAGTGCTTTGGCAAAGAAGGGATATGAGTTGGCCTGATGCCAGGTAAGCATGTGCGGTGCAATTTAGGGTTATACAGATGCTCCCTAATGTGTGAGTTCAGAAGAGCATCTGATGGCCAAAATACATTACCAATCTTTATTGATGTACCAAATGATTGAACCCAAGGATTAGGAACCGGGAGGTGTCGTCTGCAAAATAACAAATGTCTCACCGAGGCGGGCATACCCATGCTCAGGATAAAATAGAACCATGGCTACCAATCAAATACACTGTAGATCCATGTCAAATAACTATAAAGAGTATCCACGGACAATACATAGCGGAGCTACATCTCGAAATCAGAAAGATATACATATAGAGTATCCATCTTCCAGAAGCTGATTCGGCCTGATGGCTAGAGATGAGATCTTCAGAGCTCGAGCAACAACTTCAAAATCTTCAAAACTCGGGTAGGAGTGTAATATGAGTGTATGACTGCACTAATCAAAGGTCTTTGATGGCTCGTCAGTCATTGATGTGATAATCTTGATGATCAGACTGACAGCTTCAATGATTTCGAACAAGGACTTGATTGGGTGTTTAGGATGGCCGGGCATGAGGACAAGAGACATATTGCAAAGGGGCTGACTCAGGCTTGGTGACAAACTTCCCTTGGATAGTAGCATGACAAATAATGAGACTCAAACAGCATGTATGTTAATCATAAGTCTACGAAGCAGGAGGCAACGCAAACTCTCCATATGTTTGGAAGAATAACCAAACGGTGGAGGACACAACTCTATATATAGAGAAAATCTTCCTAAGGTCGTACTACATCCTATAGTCTGATGAACAAACGAACATATGTGCTTTATCCAAGGGCGACTCATGAAGCTTCCAATAAAGAAAATACTTTTCCCTTCCTCTTTTTGGGGTATATTCGATTTTTTTTGTTCTTTTCAGTAATTGTGGAACAAGAATAAAGGAATATTACGTTACAAAGGAGGAACGAGTTTTGCAAACATACAAGCTCGAGGCACAAGGACAAGATTGATGTTCTAGTAGAATGACACTCGGGAAAAATCCTCCGAAGGCCAAAGGTGTTAAGACGCAGAAGCAAACTATTACAAGGCTGGTGTATAAGGTATGCAAATGCGGTTAACAAAACACACAATGGTAATGTCCTTCAATGTAAGTTTAATGAGCCCAGAGAAGGTAAGCTCGGTGGTTTTTCATATTTAGAGAGTCTGAAAAAACATAAAAGGAGACTCCATTGGGGTACCTTTTTCGAAGTTAGTCTAGTCAGTTCGAAAAAAAGGGTAAACTAGCACTGATTAGACGTTGATTCAAAACCATTTTAATGAGTGTGACAAGGACAAGATCACTCAGCTATTTTTTCATTTTTAAGGAGTCTAAAAAAAGATTAACTATGGACTCCGTCAGGAATGTTCTTCTGGAACAATTTAACGAGTGTGAAAGAATAAGGTCACTCAGCAATCTTTTCAATTTTAGGGAGTCTAAAAATATCTTAACTATGGACTCCGTGGGGGTTCCTTCTTCGTAAGTTTAGTCCCTCAGGCCCGAAAAAGGGATAAAATTATACCTGAGAGTACTCTTCTAAAGAACTGAAGTTCCTTAGAGTATACCTTTGTTCGTACAGTTGACTGTCCAGACCGAAAAAGGGGTAAACTACCGTCGGACAGAGGTGACTTCAAATTTCAGTTTAATGAGCGTGAAAGACCAAAGATCGCTTGGCACTCTTTTCATGTTTAGAGGGTCTGAAAAGGGCTTAAAAGGAGACCTGTTATTTTTTGGGAGTCCTGAGGGTGAGACCAAGAGTGAAGAAGAATCATGCAAATGAGGCTCAAACTCATAATCAGGAAAGACTATAAGGACTCTCGAGCCTACAATGTTTTAGAGACGGCATGGACACCATAATGCAACTAGGACCTACCTAGGGAATCGATGTTTTGGTAAGCTCTACCACCAAGTTGCAACACTTCTAAAGCAGACATGATGGTTCTGTGTCACAACCTGATGGGATCGATCCTATGGAAAAGGAAAAAGGCAACGAGGCACAAAAGTCGGGGTAATAACCTAACCTATATGCTCAAGTTGATTCTTGGAAAAAAAAATCATGGACCGTCAAAATTTTCTCAAAAATCTAAAAAAAGTGTCCCAATACCCAATCAAATCCCTCCCAAATAACTCTTGAATCACTCTAAATGGTTTTTGGTATAAAGAAACTAATAAGGGAGGCCAAAAAAGTGACAAAAAGAGGCCAAAAAGTCTATAAATAGAAGCTGCCAGCTCATTATCACCATTGCTGATTTGGAAATTGACTTTGGAGCCAAAAGACCCCCTTTGCTAAAAACGGTGATTCTGGGAGCTATAGTGGACAAAACAAACTTTCGCTTGGACCAAGTAAGTACAAACTCCCCTATCTAGCTATTCAATTCTTCAATTTTGCATTTGCTTTCATTTTTTGGGTGGGCGTCGACCTTTAAAAGGTCAGCCCTAGGTACACACGGGTTGTCTCTGGACAGACCGCGTGTACACTCGGGCAGAGTAAAGTCTACCCACGTGTACACTCGGTCAGAGTAAAGTCTGCCCATGTGTACACGCGACTGTAGCCTCTACATCTTGCATGGACCCCCCTTTTATAGAAAAAAAGATTTAAACAACAAGCCTTTACCCTCCTAAACTTTGTTGTGTTGGCAGGATGTATGTCCAGTGGAGGGAAAGGGAGCATGAAGAAATTAGTGAGTTGTTTGTTGGAGATCTGAATGTCATGGCCGTGTTAATGCAATGTGGTTTACTGAAGTTCTTCCTATGTCCATTTATGCGAGTGCAACCAAGGCTACTGAATGCCTTGATTGACTACTGGCACCCTGATGTAGAGGCCTTCATGCTAGAGGGGCAATCACTGGTGCCCACCACCGAGGATATTTACTTTTTGACTGGCCTCTCAAGGAGAGGGGAACCAGTCAATTTCAGGACATTTCCTATGGGGCAGCTTAACATAGCGGAACTGATAGCTAAGCACTGTGAGGCTGGGACAAACCGTGTGAGCTCCCAAGTGCCCATAAGTAAGATTACTAACCTATCGCTGCAAGCAATATTATTGCTTATTGGGCGGATTACCGGTTCAGCGGCCTTGCATCAAGTATCTCGTGCACGGATGAACTGTGCTATCCAGTGCTTGAATGCACAGATTTTTGACTGGAGTACCACACTACTTGAGTGTACGAAAAGGCAATTGATAGATTGTCGATAGCAGACACAAAGGAACTTCGGGTTCAGGACGATTTTGTGTTCATTTTTATTTGAGAGAGTTACGAGTTTTAGTCCTCGAGAAGTGGTATGAGGACATCAGGCCTCTTTTCCTACAATATGTAGATGGGCAGTATTACTGCCACGACAGGGTGGTGGAAGGACCAATGAGTCCTTCTATGACAACTTTTTCACATGTCTGTCACGGCAGATCCCTGTGATCGAGGATTACCCATATGTAGGGATAGATTTTTCTAGAGATCCTGAGATACCCGTGCCTCCTAGTGAGGAGCAAGGGGAGATGGGTAAGTCTCCACCTTTGTATTTTTTTTGTTGTATATGTAATTTTTATGTCTTTTTGTTATATATATCATTTTTTGTATGCTAGAGTATTTCACGGGTATACGTTCGTTTCATGCATATGTGGGACCCGTGCGACCTGTCGATTATGCACGGAACAGACGTCGTCCTTGGCTAGAAGCCGCAGCTTTCGACGGGGGACAGCAGTAGCAGGGAACCTCCCAGCCAGGGAGGCTAAGAGGGTCCTTAGACGAGTTGAGTGGAACTTCATTGCACTCACTCGCACAGTCCTGATGGCAGAGATAGAGGACCTGCCACCATCCATGCAGCCTCATGTAGTGGGGGCACCTCGGACGTGGGTCCGATTGTTTAGGAATTTATCCCATGTTGTGGACTATTATAACAGGTCCCATAGGCCCTGAAACTATCTAGACTTTTTACGTGCCATGAGCACTACTTGTATATATTTTTTGAGGGCATAAGCCCCGTGACTCGTTATTAGTCCCATTTTTTAGGCGCTTGCATCCATCTATGTACTCTGGTTATTTTATGATGTTATATATGGTTTTTTTTTTTTATCTTTTGTGTCTTATGGATCACATGTGCAAAAATGTATTTACATATTTATGTCAATTTTATTTCATATGTGTGAAATATGCCAATCTAAAATTTGATTAGCTAGAGTATCTGTAATTTGGTTTAATCTCCTAGGAACATGAAAATATGTAATATAATCAAAGTTTCGTTCTAAGAGACATACCCTAAGGAATCGTCGGTGTAATGTTGGATCATGAACCCAGTATACTCTGTTTAGCTGAGACACAACCAGTTGAGTGTCGAGATAGACCCGGAGATGAGAGATACCCAATGACAAAGTGTCACGAAGCAACTCAATAACTACACTATACTCGGTGACATTATTTGTGGTGTCACCTAAGCATATACCTCCGGAAGATAACAACTGGCCTTGAGGTGTAAAGATTACCCAAGCTGCAGAGGCAAGCCTCCAAGTGTGCCGAATAACACCGTCTTCATACCCAACGAACACCTCAGAATCACTTGACATCTACCATATTGACGAAAGATAACATCAATGACACGTCCATAACACTTAAAAGAAATTAAAAAGTAATAGTACAAAGACTATACATATGTTACAAAAAGTTACCCACAGTGACCTACCTACGAGTAATACTTCTTGAGGTAGAGCCCATTTCTAGGCTCTGCCAAAGCATTCCCTTCAAAATCAACCAGATGATAAGCACCCTTTTTTAAGACCTCTTTTATAATGAAAGGTCCGAACCACATGGGTTTGAATTTTCCTGCCCCGAGGGGGTCCTTATCTTGGTCATAAACCAGGACAAGTTCGCCTTCAGAGAAAATACAAGGACGAACGGACCTATCATACTGACACTTGACCTTATGTTTGTGAGCCTCATTGGCTAGGGCCACATCACGACGTTGCTCATCAAGCTGCTCAGGGTGTACTAACCATTCTTCAAGTGGAGAAGTGTCTGGCAATAATTGTACTGCCAATTTTAGAGATGGCATTTGACATTCGATTTGCAAGACTACCTCTAGCCCGTAAATGAGTTGAAAAGGTGAGAAACTAGTTGCAGTATTAATAGATGTTCGATAAGCCCATAATGCCAAGTATAACATCAAATGCCAATTTGACTTGGCTGAGTTGATAGTTCATTGTAGAATAGTCTTAAGAGTTTTGTTTACAGCTTCCACCTGCCCATTGGCTTGGGGATAGTAGGGTGATGAATGCTCCTACCGTAACCCAAGCTTTGATGTTAACTCGGTCATCATTTGGTTCTGAAAGTGACTGCCATGGTCAGTAACAATCTCTCTTGGGACGTCAAACCTTTCTATGATCTGATTGAATAAAAAGAGAGTTGTACTCTCTCCATCATCTTTAAACGTTGGCATAGCTTCAACCCACTTAGTGAAGTAGTCGACAGCTACGATGATATAACAGTGCCCCCTTGCTGACGGAGGGTTGCAAGTAGTGTAATCAATCCCCCACTTGGTGAAGGGACCAACTGTGATGACAGGAAACATATGAGTGGGATGTGCCCTCATCTTCCAAGATAAGATTTGGCACGGATGGCACTTCTTGACTGATTCGATACAATATTTGATAAGTGTCGGCCAGAAGTATCCTACTCGTAGAATATTTTGGGCTACTGCCAACCTAGACAAATGACCGCCACAAGCTTTGGTATGGCAATAGTTTAGCACGATGACTGCCTCCTCATGTGTTAGACATCGACGTAAGATGCAATCGACACCTCTCTGATACAACGTATCATCGAGTATGAGATAATTTTTAGCCTGATGGCGTGTATGCCAGTGCTCATCACAAGAAGCAAAAGTGGGGCACTTCAAAGTCTGGAGATAGATAAGTATATCTCCATACCAGGGATCTGAAGATGAAATCAAAAACATATCTCCCCGGATAGGCGATTCTTCAAGCACAACGTCACCTGACTCAACCGGAAGTTCTGAAATAAGTTATGTGAAGACCAATGACTTTTTGGACTTTGCTGAAATGAAGTCTAAGTCAAATTCCTGGAGGATGACTATCCATCTACTGATTTGTCTGCCTATAACCCGTCATGTCAACATGTATTGGAATGGATTTACGACAGCAATGACGGTGGTCTTGCGAAACATAACATAATGATGGAACCATTGAACAGCATGAATTGTTGCCAACGCAAGCTTTTCAATATGAGAATAATTAAGTTCCGATCCTACGAGGCCTCGGCTCAGGTAATAGATCACGTATTCTGATAACAAATCATCTTCCTGAACAAAAACCATGCCAATGGTTGACTCTGCAGAAACCAGATATAATAAGAAATCTTTGTTATAGTTAGGTGGCCATAGCAGAGGGGTCGTAGTGAGGGAATGTTTTAATGCATCGAAAGAGCGTTGAGTGGCTTCATCCCACAAAAAGGGAATGTCTTTATTCAGTAAATGCATAAATCCCTTGGTAATTTCAGCATAGTTGGCGATGAAGCGTCTTAAAATGTTCGCCTTGCCTTGTAGACTCTGAAGTTGAAGGATTGTGCATGGGGGGGGCAACCGGATTATTGCCTCCACCTTGAGAGGATCGACCATTATCCCTGTTGTTGATACGATGAAGCCTAACAAACATCATGACGTTATGCAGAAGCTACACTTGTTTGGATTCAAGCGAATCCTAAAGGTGTGTGGGATGATCCATTCTCTTGCGAGATCGTGATGCTAAATCATCTAGGTAGGCCTCGACTATATGCTTGAGATCATGAAAAGAAAAAGACATGGCCCACTGGAATGTGGCTCCATCATTTTTAAGACCAAAAGGCATCTTACGATATGCGAATGTACCCCAAGGACAAATGAATGTTTTTTTGTGTTGGTATTTGGGTTTGATTTGGATTTGATTATATCCCAAAAAACCATGCATGAAAGAAAAGGCTTCGCAACCAGCACATTCATCAATGATCTAGTCAAGGAATGGTGTTGGAAAATTATCTTTAGGACATGCCTTGTTCAAATCACGGAAGTCGGTACATACACGAATCGTGCCTTGTTTTTTATTGACCGACATAGAATTTGACACCCATTGGGTCAAATGGATAGGATAGATAAAACCTGCCTTTAGCAATTTTTCAACCTCAATATTTATGGATGCTGCTTTCTTGGGATTAACTGGATGAAGCTTCTGGCGAATAGGCTTGGCATCAGGATAAGTTGCGATTTCATGATCAACATTTTTTGGATCGATACCTAGCATTTCTTCATAAGACCAGGCAAAAACGTCACGGAATTATTTGAAAAGATCCGTGTAGATTTGAATCTCTTTGGGGGAGCAATCCGCTTCAATGAAGACCTTCTCCACGACACCAGGGTTTTGGGAGATGTTGATTGGTATAGTTTCAGCGATAGTTTCCATATTTCCCTCAGCATAAATTTCATGTGTAGCTAAGAGATGAATAGGACACGACTGATCTCCCGTCATGGTCACGGTGAATTCTCCTGCTTCGATTCAGCTTAACTCTAGGAGAAAATATGATCTGTGATGAAGATATTCCTAAGGTTTGTCTGAACTAGTCATGGCTTCGATTATTGCTTCATTAGAAAGAAAGACTAAGTCTAACGAATCAACGTTAGCGAGAGAACCCTGAGCCCAAATAGGCTCTAGAAGTGGATCTAACTCTTGTGCAGGAGTCGGATCATGGTTAGTTGAAGCTTGCTGGACTAAAGAGTACTCTACTTAAGCGATAGACAAGGGCATGGACATTCCTGGGTGCCCTATCTCATCCATCACGGCCAATGGGAAAGGAAGTATCCACGGATCCTTGAAGTAAGTCATGCGGAACGACGAAACTTGAAAAATCTCAACCTTATGGTGATTGGATATAAATTTGATATCTCCTTGAGGAGGTGGGTAATCGAAGGTACCCATCAAGGATGGGCACAAACCAACTCCTACGTTGACGACACCTGGTTGAGGATTATCAATCATCGGGACCATGGATGCCCCCAAAGTTGGGTCAGGTCTGGAGAAAGACAATTGATCGATGGTCACTATCTGACCCTCGTGTGGAAACAATAAGACCCAGAAAACTATAGCAACCACAGCTTGCATAGCATAAGTCCAACTCCGTCCTAACAAGAGGTTATAGTCAAGGGGAGAATCAACTACCTCTACTTCGACACACACAGTCTTCCCTCCTAACTGCACGGGGAAAGAAGGAACGATACCATGTGGTCAGAACGAACGACCGTCGAAAGCAGTGAGGAGAGTAGGTGATGGAGACAAGACGGGCTAGCCAATGGCCTTCCAACATGCCAATGACATAACACACATCGAGGCACCCTCGTCAACCACTGTGCGGAAGATATTTCGTGTAAAAATTTTCGTGGGATAAGCCACTATGATATGAAACGCTATGTGGTAAGGAAAACGAGGTTTTAAGTCAGTTGTATCTAACATGATGGTACCCGGATTACAAGTCTCAGTAGATCCCAAAGCTGTTAACAAGGCTTTCCTTTGAGCAGGGAAGCATTGGAGGACCTCCAAAGCAAACATCGCACAAGGGGTTTGTGATAAATCTTCCACCACAGAGTAGTTCTGGTTGGCCCTTGCATTTGGGTTATGAGAAGATTTTTTAAATGCACCCTTTGGAATGCATGTCATTATTTCTCCCAACATCTTCTCAATCTGTAGAGGAAGAGATGGGAGCTCAGCTTCATTACCCTTCTCAGAAGCGCTTGGTTTACTAAAATCGTGCGCTCTAGTTGATATGAAATCATCACCCCTAACCATATATACGTTCATGGATGTGGGGTTATTCGGAGGGGGGCAGGTTTCTTGGCTGCCCCCTTCTGTGCTTGCAGAGGCTTCAGTTAGATTTTTCCCATGTTGAAAGGGATTAGTCAACACTACTTGTTGTTGCTGCATGAAAAATTTTTGGGCCTCTGGAAGTCGAGGACATAGATGGGTCGGGTGGTCTTCCACGCACAAGTTGAAAGGATACCTCGCCTTCTGTTTTTCAATGTTTTCCCCACCAATATTATCGTTGGTTTTTTTATCCCCCTTACCCTTCTTTCGTTTTTTTTTCTTCCCTTCAGGCTGCTGGGTGGCCTTTTGGTTATTCAACTGCATTGTGTGTACTTCCAACGTTTGGGTAGGGGGAGCATCCAAAGCAGTGGTTTGGATGGCCGATGTGTGTTGTATGGATAACAGTTGCAACTGCTTCATCAATTGTTCAGCGGGCCTGTTTTGTGTTGAACCGACAATACCATCAGCATGCGGTCCAACTCTCTGTCTAGTTTTCTCCAGTATTGAACATGGCGCATCTGAAAAGATGTTGTATAATAAACCGGACTGAGAATAGATGAGCTCAAACTATTGAGCCCTCATGATGGCGTCTTCTTCAGAGAAAACTCTTAATGTCACGACGTCTTTGGATAACTGCGGGACCAAAGACTTAAGGAACCACTCAAGCAGGAATGTTGGTGGGACTGGTACTTTGATTAAACTCTTCTGGCGTCTCCATTCTCGAATGTGATCAGATATATGGTCCGATGTTGTCTGTTTGAAATTGGCGAGCAGCTCTGTGCCAGCGTCATATCTCACAGGTAACTGGAAATGGTTAAGGACTTTGGGAAGGATTACCCCATGTCGGTCCTGTGGGGATAGGCATAGTAGTTTGTTCAGGGTTCCATTGATTGTGGAAAGAATTACCCCAGATCGGCATTCCGAATGAGGGAATGGATCCTTGTCCTGAATTCCAAGGTCCTGCTAGGTTTGCCCCCTGTGTAGGAATAGTACCCTGCATAGGAGTAGATTGTCCAAAAATGGGGTTGCCCCCAGTCGAGAAAGAAGCTGATGAGAAGGTGTTGTTACCAAACATTTTGTTCCAAGAAAATGGTGTCGTACCTACTGGAATACTATGCGAAGGTGGTCCTTGACTCCCCGCTCCAACTAAACTATTGGGTGTAGGTTGCCAGGTGGATTGCTGATGCAAGCCACCAAGTGAAGGGGACGAAGGAGGGATATGACCTCCTCCATAAGGAAAAGTGTTAAAAGGAATAGGAGTGCCCCCCAAGTGACCTTGAAGAGGAGCACTAGAGCTCCCTGCCCCCAGACTCAAAGTCTATAAAGTGGAGTAGGAAAGTGCAGGACTTGTACTCGAACTAGGCATCCCGTATGAGAATGGAGGGCCTGTCGTACTAGGTGTGAAGGGGATTCTGGCCGCTGCCAAAGATGAGTTCAGTCCACTGTTGGAAGTAGTTGCGGTCGAGACCATGGTGGCTTGGACTGACGACGATGGGTTCGAAGATGACAGCTCTCCTATGGTGACAATTGTGGTGGGAATTGAAGAATCCCCAGAAGGGGTAGCAGCATTTGTTTCCATTGTTGTATGTGACACCTCCAGGGTTTGTTCAGGCACAATGGTTTGTAACCCGGTCGCTTCAAAAGACCTTTGTTGGTCTAGCTTTCGCCTTAATGGTGGCGGGGGTGGCTCCAGTGTAATCGGTGGCAGGCCAAGAAGCCTTCGTGACCAACGGAGCTCGGGATCCTCCACTGTGTGAGAAGATCCAAGACACTCTAAGGTAGTCTAAATGCTCAAAAGTAACACACACTAATAAAATTTCATAGACAATAAGACAAGCAAACACTAAATTAATTGGAAGAACAGTTACAACAACCAACACTAGAGCAACTTACCAGTGCAAGTGCAACCCAAACACAAAAGCACCCTCCGGGTATACTCTGAAAAGTGTGGCCCAATGTCTATCCTAGGTACCACGATATACCCCCATAGTCACCTATGTATGTCCCTAACAATATTGGCAACTAGGTTGCCAGCACGCAAACAGTCACCAGGCGGGTACAGTCAAAAGTCGGGTAGACCGCAATGAGCAGGGTATCAAGCACGAAACCTATGAAGGGTATCGAGAGAAAATGTTTCGGAAGATGACTGAGGACCTTGAATGGATTCGAGACCCACGAAGCCCCATGGAAAATGCAAACGACGGAATCCCAAAACAAGCCCTCTATATGTGTTCTCCACTACGATTGGTCCAACTTTGGAGGGGTTATCTCTGCTACCTTTCCACACGTGACCTCATGTTTATCCCCTGTGTTAGAGGGGTGTCCCGGATGAATTCCACGACATTGGACTTAGACACTCCCTATCTCAGACTCCAATGTTTGATTTAAAATGGCCTTGAAGAGTTTCGTCTCCAACCTAATCCAAGGCCCTAGTCCTGAACTAGTTTGTGAACCCTATAAACATAAAAGTCTAGTAGATTTTAAATTTAGTGTTGATTTTGATGGATTTGTCTTACGTCAAGGGGTATGAGGGTGAAACTGGTGATGTGAAAAAGATGAAAGCAAAAAATGAATGAAAAATCTAGAAACAAACTTTTACTGAATGCAAAATTGCACAACTTTTCAAAAAGAAATATTTTTTTAATTTTTCTAAGATTTTGGACAGCAAACTCAAAGGAAATTTCACTTGACTACAAGGTACTTATGCTCTAAGAAAACTACAAAAACTTATGAAATAAAGACTTTTCCCTAGCTAAAGATGCAAAAACACACTCTTCAACAAAATAAGAAAATGAAAAGAGATCTTTTTTTTATTTAAATGCAAGTAAATCAATAAAGGGAAAACACCGATGAGCAAAAAACCAAGAAAAACAATTCTGGCCTAAATCGCAGATTGCAAAGAATCAAGTCAAAAATCACACACTAGCAATTTTAAAAACAATGACTCTCACACTTGTCTAAAAACCTTAAATTTTTATTTTTTTTTATGACAACTTTTTAACTGAGAAAAAGCAAGCTAAGGGTAAGATTATTCCTAAGCTACTGATTGTTCACACACAGATTCAAACACCTGAAAAGAATAATTCCTATCAAGGGAAAGGATGACTGCCTTACCCTCAATAAAAGGTACCCTGTACAGGCACGTGACTGTTACTCAAACAACACATGTGCAAACGCGCGCTGAATAGAGACAGAGTGTGTGTACATGCGGGCTGACCTTGTACAGGCCGTGTGTATATCTAAATTCTGAGAAAAAATGAAAACAGATAGACTAAACCAGGAAGAGACCACTGATATTTATAACCAGGATCCCTTGAAGGCTTGGAAACTCTTTCTAACAGAAAAAAAAATAATGCAAGGACAAATGATAAGGCAAAAAACAATCTGAGTTAGACCTGCTAGAAAACAAGACTTCAGACAGAATTCCAAAAAAACCCCTGAGAATGTGTGATTCTGATAGGGAAGAGGATGACTGCCTCTGAGGTTCTCTGAACTCTACATGCTACTGCTACCTCTACAGCTAACGTTCACACGCGGGATATAAGAGGATAGGGCACGGGTACATGCGTGCAACCCTTGTACAGGCCGCGTGTACCTCAGTGGGTCCTGAAAAACACAGTCAAGCAAAAGTTAGGGAAAGATGGTATGGAAAACCAGACTCCCTGCTAGCTCAGACCTTACAAAAACGAAAAAAAAACACAGGCAAGAAAAAATAGTCTTTAAACTACCCAAAAACTAAATAAAATTCCAGGAACCCTAGAGAGTCTTCCCCGGTACGGTCACCAATTCTATTGTTGGGAAAATCTCCCTACGGACTAGCAAATAGAGTTCAAACTTTGCATGCAGATAATGACTGAATAGAAACTACTTTCTACCTTCATCCCTTGATTTAAATCCCCTTTTCTTAGTAAATGCATGGAAATATCAACCTACCTCGTATCCAGCGTTTGATGTCGATCCTCCATTGTGCTTGATTACTCGTTCGCAATACTCCTTCCAAAGATGACCTGCATCCAAGACAAGCAACAACTATGCATGCATGCTACTTCTATACTAACGGGTTATAAATCCAAACATAAACTAATCAAACCATTAAAAGTTCATGAATTGGGACGGGAAAAGAATTTTCTTTATTACATTGAATGAGTCAACTTACAAAAGCTAAGACCGGCCACCACTCCTTGAACCTGATCCCGCGCTCCTCTTCTTCTGTCCTCTAACTGCTTTGCTTTGAATCTCCTTTGGCATAAGGAAAGGCTAAAGGGTTGGGACAATGGGAATACGTAAATGGGCAGAGTTTCTTTGCTATATTTTTCCTTTTCCAAATGGGACCCCTACCCCTTCTTTTATAGGCTAGAAGGAGCTAGGTATTTGGACGAACCCTCGGCCATGCATGGCCGGGAGTTTCAGTTAACTCACCCATAGCTTTTTGTTCTGTCAGAAACTTTCCTTTTTTAGTGCTTTTGTAGGTACACACGGTTTTTTTTTAGTCAGCCAGCATGTACACGCATGCAGTAATGTGTTAGGGTGCGTGGGACTTCATAAAAGGGGATTTTCAGAGAGTTGTTCAACAGTGCTTTGGCAAAGAAGGGATATGAGTTGTCCTGATGCCAGGTAAGCATGTGTGGTGCAATTTAGGGTTATAACAAATAGTAGGGATTAAACCCAAGGAAAGGATGAGGCCCAATAAGACTCTTCCATTTTTGGTATAGAATCATCATTCTGGTTAATGGTTCGACAACTATTCAATGGGATATAAAGGTTGTTTCAAAGTTTCTTTCCATTCTTTTTATGTTTTATAGTTTTATAAGAATTAATGCATGAAATAAATTAGTCTAATGATTTTGAAGAAATGTATCACCTAGGGTAACCTCTAGAAATAGTCAATGAATACTATCTATAGCTTTTAATTCCTTAAGAAATAATTCTAAGGAGAACTTATCACTGCTAGATTATATTAAGGAAAAACAAACCAATTAATTCTAGAAAGGAATAAAACAAAAACTATAGAAACACTCATAAATAATTTCAAACTATTTTATATACAATATAATGGAAAATAAGAATATAATAATAAAACAAATAACCTTCACTAAAAATATCCATTAAATCATTCAACTATATATGATAACTTAACAATGTCGAAATTCTATCTAGGCACCTGTGACATTAAACCAATAGTAGAATAATTCGTGATAATGAATGGATTCACATAAATTTAGCAAACCAAAATGTCTCGATGCCAAACATATTTTCTATTTTAATATTTCAAGTAATTTGCAACTACAATCCTTACAAAATTGCTCAGAGAAAAAATATACTTTCCTAGAGGTTGATCCTTTTTATTTATAAGAAAATTACATATTAAAAATAGTATAAATCAAAAAATAGAAAATCCAAAAAATATTGCATGCCACTATGACTTTGGTTGACTGGGAAATTCAATGATTGTGTGTTTAGCATCATATCTTTCACATTGCTCAAATTAATTCTTCATATAAACTCAAGTGAAGGAATGTGTGTTGATCCATTGGTAAACTCAGACTTTCATTTTCATGCATGAAACACTTAATATATTTTTCTAATTTAAGAACTATTGAATTTACTCTAGTTGTTGTCATAACTTCACCAATAAGATATGTTTGAACATCGTCATGCTCTAGTGAAGTTATACATGTGATGTTAGCATCTCCTTTATCATCTATCTATTTGAAATTGGTAAATACCTCTTATGTCGGCCAAAATTCCTTAGGCTGAATGAAACTAGGTATAAAAATTTTAGACATAGTTTCATATATATAATTCCACACTTTCAGGCATGCCAACCACTTATCACTAATTTGGTTCTATGGCACCTCGACCAATTCTCCCAAATATTTCACTAAACTTTTCATTCTAGCTAATCCCTCCTCTGTTAGAAGCTTGATGTCATGATCTTCTTCTCCATGAGATTTCTAAATTTATTTGATGTAATCAATATGATCCTATATCTTAGCTTGCTTCTCATTCCACCTCTAAGTTTATTTATGCAATACTCACAACTATAGAGTTTCTTCTTGAAGTTCTAACACCTTGGCTATAAAATCCTTCTTAACCTGGTCATGCTTCTATCCTCATCCAAAATATCCTTTATGAATTTAGTGATAGTATCATGGGATCCTTTATGGTAATTTACTTGGTCTTTTAGGAATRCAATTTCTATCCTCATGCTCTCTACTTCACTCTCATAAKCTTTGGCTCTGTCAATAGTAGAATGTGAAATTTCTACTCTGATAGAGATCATCTCACTATTTTTTTATCATTTAAGTTCCAGAAGAGTTTCTTTTATAGTGCATAACACAACATTATCTATATCTACCCTCATACTCTTCCTTGTTCTTTTGAAAATGGTTTTTCTTCAAGGATTATAGGAAATTGACTCTAAATCGATAAATTCCTCCAGGGGATATGGAATTGGATGGTCACCCCATGATGTAATATTTTTGAGACTTCTCGAGGTATAAAATTTCTCCATTTCTAGTTATTTGCCCTTGCCAATTGCTTTCTCCTTCTCCAATTTATGAACTTGATCAATTTCTTTAAGAGCAACTTATTCAACCTGATTACTTGACTTATAAGCATCTTCCTTATCCTTATCATCCGATCTACAGGAAATTTCGTTATCCTTAGTCAAATCAATGACTTCACTGGGTAGCTTGGTATACTGATGATATGATTGTTTTTTTGGTTTCTTCTTTGTTTTACTCCCAACATTACCTTGTTCCTTTGTAGATTCCTCTTGCAAAACCTCTATTTTTCTACT
>ML778533.1:1040803-1050864 GCA_009831015.1 Picea engelmannii
GAAATATTAAATTTCCTTCTTGGAGATAAAAATATGTATTGTTATGTCATTAACACAACATAAATGAAGCCAATGCCTATACAAGGTGGTGGGAGATGTTTTGTGCCAGCACCATTTTTATTTATTTATAATAACAATTAAAATTGCACTCCAAAGAAAAGAGAGGAGGGTTGTGACTATACATGTACAACTGAGTACAAAGGATGGAACTTTCTTACTACTTCTACACACAGATTTTCATCCTTAATATGATCTAAAGAGGATCCATATGAAAATTCTTTCTTTCATGTAATCCTATATATAATTACTTGTAAGATTTTAAAATGCTTCATAGATAACTTGCAAAACAATATATATTTGAAAAACGTACTTAAGATTCGTTTGGAGTGCCCAATGCTTAGCCATATTTGGCTAATAAGAATTGAGATCCCATTGCTTTGTCTTTAATGGCCCTCAACTCTTCCTTTGACTTTTTTCTTTGGGTAAGTAGGGAGGAAATAAAGGTGGGGTGGGATTTTGTAACGTCCTCGGCCATCACTACCACGGCTGGGAAACACTACCACGCAGAAACATTCTTATACTTATATACATAACATGCATCAAATCAAATTAACACATTTAACTAAACAATAGAGAGTAATCACAGGATTACTACTAACATACAGAAGTAATGGAAGACAGTAATCTATAATTGCAATGGAATACATGATAATATTGCAAGCATCACAAACATGCATTTTAATTTAAATTAAAACACATGCATATACTTATCTTTGAAACTGTTGTAACTCCACTAACCACGTGCAGATCTTCCATGAACCTGCCAGCCTTAGACCTCACTGCTCATCATGCTCAATAGTGGGTCACCCCTGAGCTTGGACCAAGCTCCACCCAAGGCAAGGAATCCTAGACTAGGCTGAGGTTACAGGAAAACTGCACAGAGCAACCGGAAGGATTCTCTCCAGGAGCCTTCTTATGCCCACTACTCACGGACTCTCATTCTCCACATGTTTGTTCCACCCAGGAGTATACACCTTCACAAGCACAGTCCATCAGTGCTTCACCTCCCTCTCTGGGTCTCGAAAACAGGCTGGATTAAGAATTCGCAGAGCTCTGTAGTTTGTGTTGGACTCTCTCTGGGAGAAAACCACTTCCCAGCAGACTCTCTCACCTAAAGAGAGCTGCTCAAAGGCTGAAAACCTACCTCTTCAACCACGGGCCTGAAAACCCGGTTCTTCAACCATTTTTCGACTCAATTCCCACAAGTTCAGGATAACAGCAGTAGCAACAGCTTTTGGCTAGCTCATGGGTGACAACAACAATAGGAAAATTGGGTGTGGACGTCCAGAAAAACAGCAATCGGTCACTAAGACACAACACGGTTCAGGTAACACCGGTTTTACGATGCGTGACAAGAAATCCACTCAAAGGTCGAACACAAACTCGATGGTTCAGACAGAGGGTGTATCAGCTTCTCAAGAAAACATTACAGGCTTCGGGTTTTAGAGCTACGTGACATAGTGGATGGCAGAGTGGAGGATGAACGCAGAGACCAGACAGAATTCTCAGTTTCAGACAGCCCACAACAGAATGGAGGATGAACCCCCCTTCACGACTCAAATCTTTGGTTAAATTGCATGTGCTTGGGGCCGACACATGTCTCCCATGAAGCTGCATGCGCTCCTTTTTGCACATGTTTCCCCTCCCAAGAACTTAGGATAAAAACATCCATTTCACATACCTTTTGGAATAATAATAAATTACTATCCCCAAGGACTCAAGCCCCTAATCTTAGCCCCTCTTCCAACCTTTCATCCCTCCCTTTCCCTTGCCCACTCTATGGAAGCTTAGTCCCCCATCACTCTTTCTTCGTGTTCAGTCTGCACGTAGCGATGTTTATATTTTTATTAATGTTATGCATAATTACATATACAAAAATAGGCTCTTGGCCTTAACACTTAGGCTCTCCGGCCTAATAAACACATAATCCCACCATCTTATATACACTTGGCTCACTATCCTATAAACATAATTACAACTAGGGCTCTACTGGGGGATATTACAATCCCCTCCCCTTATTTTTTCACTATCCTCAATGCAACTCTTTACACAACATCAGCAAGATTTCCAAAATCTTCAAAAATATGTGGGTATTCTACCCGCATAGTATCCTCATGCTCCCATGTCACGTCCTTAGGACCGTACTAGGTCCATTGGACCTTTACGAGCCCTATGGCTTGATTCCAGAGCTGTTTATTTTTTCAGTCCAATATGCGTACAGGATGTACTCGCAGGACACCTTCTTTCTCTACCTGAATCACATTCCAATAAATTACATGATTAGCATCAGGTATATATTTCTTAAGCAATGAAACATGAAACACATTATGTACAGTCATGGATGCAGGTAATGTAAGCATATATGTAACTGGCCCAATCCTTTCTAGGATTTTAAATGGCCCACAAAATCTGGTTGCCAACTTGGCGTAGTTTCCCAACTTCAAGGAACTTCTATTGGATTTTACTTTCAGGAAAACATGGTCACCCACTTTAAACTCTCTGTGGGTTCCATTCTTATCAGCACAACTTTTATGCCTGTCTTGGGTAACTTTCAAATTCTACTTAATTTTTATCATATGTTCTTCCATTTCCTTGAGCAACTCTGGCCCAACTACTGCCCTATCGGCTGGATTATCCCAGCTCACTGGAGTATTGCACTTTCTGCCATAAAGTGATTCAAATGGGCTCATCTTCAATGATGCTTGATACCCATTGTTGTAGGCAAATTCTACCAAGTGTAGGTAGTCTTCCCATTTAGATGTTTTGTCCATCACATACATCCTTAGTATGTCTTCTATCACTTGATTCACCCACTTTGTCTACCCATCAGACTCAGGATGATAAGTTGTATTGAAGTTCAGATTCATTCCAAACCCCTTGATTAACCCTTTCCAAAAATTTGAGGTGAATTTCGGGTCTCTGTCAAAAAAAATTGTCTTGGGAATTTCATGCAATCATGCCACTTCCTTCATAAAAGTATTAGCAACATCCATTGCCTTGTGAGTAGTCTTTAACGGAATGAAATGGGCATCTTTCGTAAGATTTTCCACTACCACCATGATTGAATCGTGCTTCTTACCGGTTCTGGGCAATCCGGTGATGAAATCCATTGTGATCACTTCCCACTTCCACTCAGGAATGGGTAAAGGTTGCAGCAACCCTGTTGGGTGCATGTGCTCAGATTTAACCTTCTAGCACTCCATACATCTGGCGATGCATTCAACAATCTCTTTCTTCATACCTGGACAAAATTAATGGCTCTTGACTGCTACCATAGTTTTCTAATATCCACAGTGCCCTACATAAGGCACATTATGCATTTCATGTAAAATCATAAGTTTCATGTCCTGGACATTAGGTACATAAATTTTGTTCTTGTACAGAAGTATTTCGTCAGTTTCCAATATATAATTCTCCACTTTCTGTGGCATATTACCTTGTTATAGCTTTGCTACCAAATCCCTGTACTACAAATCTGTAGTTGCAGCCTCTGAAATTATGCCCTTTATATCAGTTCGGTACATGCTAATGGTTGTGGCATGTAATTCCTACACTCTCTTGCTGAGTGCATCAGCCACTTTATTCTCCTTCCCTTTGATATGATTGATATCAAAATCATACTCACAGAGAAACTCCAGCCACCTACTTTTCCTAGCATTCAAGGTTGGTTGATCAAACAAGTACTTTAGACCATTATGGTATGTTCTCATTTCGAACCTCCTTCCCATGAGGTAATGCCTCCATTTCTTTAGAGTGTGTACTATGGCTACCAACTCCAAATCATGAGTTGCATAGTTCCTTTCATGCTTTTTCAACTTTATGGATTCATAGAAGATTATGAATCCATTCTGATTGAGGACTCCTCCCAGTCCTTCTTTGCACGCATCTGTGCACACCACAAAGTCTTCATTCGGGTCTGCAATCCTCAGGATTGGAGCACTGGTTAATAGTTTCTTCAATCACTGAAAGATTTTCTCACAATCTTCTGTCCACTGAAACTTCTTCTCCTTCCTTTGCAAGGAAGTGATAGGGTGATCTATCCTCGAGAACCCTACAATAAACCTTCTGTAATAACCACCTATACCTATAAAGTATCTGACTTCCATCATGTTCTTTGGAGCTGACCATTCTTTGATGGCCTCAATCTTCTTAGGATCTACGGCTATTCCATCCTTCGAAATAATATGCCCCAAGTAATGGATCTGTTTTTTATAAAATGAGCATTTGCTCAACTTGGCATACAGTTGGTGCTCTCTTAGCACTTGCAGCACCATCCTTAGATGTTGTTCATGCTCTTCCTTTGACTTGGAATACACCAGGATGTCATCCAAAAATATTATGACAAACTTGTCCAGATAGTCCCTGAATACACCATTCATTAGGCACATAAAAACAACAGGTGTGTTCGACAGCCCAAACGGAACCACTGTGAACTCGTAATGACCATACCTTGTTCTAAAGGTGGTCTTGTTGATGTCATCATCCTTTATCCTTACCCGGTGATATCCCGACCTGAGGTCTATCTTCGAAAATATCTTCGCATCCTTCAAATGATCGAAGAGGTCATCAATCCTTGGCAGAGGATACTTGTTCTTAACAGTCACTTTGTTCAACTGTCGAAAATCGATACACCATCTCAGTGTCCCATCCTTCTTCTTCATGAACAGAACCAGGGCTCCCCAAGGTGACACGCTTGGGCGTATATACCCCTTCTTCATAATCTCTTCAAGCTGCAATTGCAGCTCTTTCAGATCTGGCGTACTCATTCTGTAAGGAGATTTCGACATTGGAGCTGCTCCAGGCATCAAGTTTATAGAGAAGTCAATATGTATTTTCGAAGGTAGTCCGGGTACCTCCTGAAATACATCTTCAAATTATTTTTGTACCAAATGATCTTCAATATTTGACACCTTATCCTTAGGTGTTTCCTCCACATGGGATGTAAATAATTGATAGCCTTTCCTATAGCACTTCTTCATCTTCATTGTTGAGATTTCTCTGATAGCAACAACTCTATGAATTCCTTGGACTGTTTTTCAATTTCCTTCCTCATCTAGGCAAGTGAATTCCTTGTTATGACATTCCAAGATGGCATGGTGTTGGTCCAACTAGTCCATCCCAATTATACATTCATAATAACCTAAAGGAAGAACATTCAAGTCATCCTTTGTGCTCAGTCCATTCATGTCCATAGGACAGGACTTAACCAATTCAGTGACCTTCCTCTTGGTTCATGTAGCCAGTTTTACTAACCAAGACTTTTCTTGTTTGCTTCTTGAAAAATGAAAACTTTATACCACTCTAGGATCTATATAACTATGGCTAGCCCCTGAATCAATTAAAATAGTAAAGGCATGGTTGTTGATCATACCTTACACTTCAATCATGTGTGATTGAAATTCATCTTTCTTGTTGTCTAGGGCTGCGTAGATCCTTGGCATTCTACTACTCATGTCCTCCTTGTTTTTAGCTTGCTGAACATTATGGATAGCTCTCACTTTTCCATTTTTATGGGGGAAATCTCTATACTTTTCATTCCCCTGACAGCCCCAACACTAAATGGGCATCTTCCTTGGCCTTTGTTCCCCTATGTCAGTCATTCTCGACTCTCTAAATGATGGTTTTCCTTGAGGACTGTCTCTGAAAAGGGAAGTTTTGTTTCCTTTCTGCCTCTGCTCTTTCTTGAACTTCTTCTGGTCATCCCAAGCCTTCCGAAAGGTAGGCTTTTCTCTTTGTTGTTCATATAAGCATTTCTCTCTCCTTATTGTTTCTTCCATAGTCTTAGGATCATCATACTGGATCTTGTCCCCAATAGAAGGTGGCAAGCCACTTAGATATGTTTGAATATTGACAGACATATCTTTGATGAATGGTACATACTTTAGAAATTCCAGAAACCTTTGTTCGTATTCATCAATGGCCATGTTGCCCAACTTGAGTTCAAAGAAATCTTTCATCTTTCTGTCATAATACCTTTTTGTCAAGTATTTCTTCTCGAAATACCTCTTGAATTCATTAAAAGTGATATATTTATCTCTAATGTGTTGCACTTGCACAAGTTGATCCCACCACAAGGATGTTTTTCCCTTCAGTTGATACATCACAATTCTTCCTTTCGCATGAGAGGAATAATTTTGCAGTTGGAAATATTTTCTCATGCCAAGCAACCATGTTTCAACATCTTCCTCCTTCTTATGTTCTCCATCAAACGTAGGAGGCTTAATCTTGTTCATTTCTCCCTTCAACTCATCCACTCCAAATCTCCTATGCTTTATGGTAGGAGATGGGCTTGAACTACTGTGTGCCCTCCTCTTGCAGTGACCTTGGGAGTGATGATGGTGTCTACCAACACTCCTTGATCTTCTTACTTTAGAAGTTGGGTGACTCCCTGTTTTTCTCGAGTCGCTCTCTTTGTCCAAATTCTTTTCTATTCTCTCCAGAATATTCATCAACCTTAAGTTGAATTATCCTTGTTTATCCTGAGCTTTCGACTATCTGTTCGGTGAGTTTGAGCATCTTTCTGCAATTTTTCAATCATTTTCATCATACGCCCTTCCTTATCTATCTCTTCTCAATGCCCATTGGAGTTTGACCCTTCAACTCCCAAATGAACATCCATTCCTTTTTCTTCATCTTCGTAATGAGAAGCAGTCTGTGCCCCCTCCATTTCTCTTGCACTCAATGGCAATTCTATTCGTTGTTGGTACTTGTCGAACTTTTGCATCACAATGTGCAAACAACCGGAATTTTGTCAGGTCATTATTCCTTAACAAATCCCACAACATTCATAAACAACTTGATTCAAGAAAATGTTCAGTTTCCATTACTTTTCCGAGCTCTGCTCGGCTCTGTAGGAAACTCAGGCCTTAGTCCTTTTCCCCCATTCCCCAACCCATGCAACCATGGGTCATGACCAAGCGCTATATATCAAGGTTCTCTAATTGGGACTTCGGAGTTTCGGGTTTCGGAGGTTCCCACACTCGCTTCCCTCTCCAAATCCTGACTTCCGAACTTCTGACCTTTCAAGCCTCTGGGCCCATAGCACAACTGTCACCAACCACGGTGGTGACACGTGGTGTACTTAAGAAGGTCCACGTTACCCCAAGTAACGCCATCCAACCCCACTACGTCTACTTTTTCCTTCGGGACTCACTGGTACATGGCACACATCACATGTGTCCTCGTCCATCCCAATGACGTTAGCCCAACCCAATACTTTGGCTCATCGAGATTTCACAATTTCGAGCTTTGGGAGTTTGTGTGTCCGCACATCCCACTTCTCCCAACATCTGATCTCCCGAAATTACCATCTATTCTTCTTCTTGATCCAACGGTTGAGATCTTTTTCCCAGATCTACGGTGTAGATCTTCTCGAGGTTTCGGAGTTTCAGGTTTCAGAATTTTTCACCTCGGTGCACCCTACTTCTCCCAATATCCGAACTCCTGAAAGGCTTCTTGGATATCCTTCTGGCACCTTCTCTGGATCTAATGGTCATAAATGTCTCTCCTTCTGAACAAATCTTATGGCTCCCACACTCCAAGTGTTGAGCTCTCTCTCTCCATGGTCAAATACCACGTCGGTTACGGTTTTATTCTACCGCTACCCCTCCTGAGCTTCATAACATTGCCAAGTAACCCCTTGGCACTCAGAAACATTCTAAGGTTTGAAATTAGTCTTCCAGACACAATTTCCTCTCGAAACCTTGGGTTCAAAGACCACTTATCCAGCCCATCCAGGCTCATCATTGAAACTATGGGCTCTGATACCATACTATAACGTCCCCGACCATCACTCCTGTGGTTGGGCAATGCTACCACGCGGAAAAATTCTTATACTTATATACATAACATGAATCAAATCAAATTAACACATTTAACTAAACAATACAGTGTAATCACAGGATTACCGCTAACATACAGAAGCAATGGAAGACAGTGATCCATAATTGCAACGGAATACATGATAATATTGCAAGCATCACAGACATGCATTTTAATTGAAATTAAAACACATGCATATACTTATATTTGAAACTGTTGTAACTCAACCAACCACATTCAGACCTTCCATGAACCTCCCAGCTTTATACCTCACTGCTCATCACACTCAACAGTGGGTCACCTCCGAGCTGGGACCAAGCTCCACCCAAGGAAATAAATCCTAAACTAGCTTGAGGCTATAGGAAAACTGCACAGAGCAACCGGAAGGATTCTCTCCAGGAGCCTTCTTACGCCCACTACTCACGGAATCTCATTCCCCACATGCATGTTCCACCTGGGAGTATACACCTTCACAAGAACAATCCATCAGTGCTTCACCTCCCTCTCTGGGTCTCGGCAACAAGCTAGATCAAGAATTCTCAGAGCTCCATAGCTGGTGCTGGACTCTCTCTGGGAGAAAACCACTTCCCAAAAAACTCTCTCACCTGGAGAGAGATACTCAAAAGCCTGACAACCTACATCTTCAACCACGGGCCTGACAACCCGATTCTTCAACCAGTTTTCGACTCAATTCTCGCAAGTTTAGGATAACAGCAACAACAACAACTTTTGGCTAAATCACAGGTGACAGCGGCAACAAGAAAATTGGGTGTGGATGTCTAGAAAAACAACAACTGGTCACTAAGACATAACATGGTTCAGGTAACACCGATTTCAATATGCGTGACAAGAAATCCACGCAAAGGTCGAAAACAGACTCGACGGTTCATACATGGGGTGTATCGGCTTCTCAAGAAAACATCACAGGCTTTGGTTTTCAAAGCTGTGTGACACAGCGGACGACAAAGCTGAGGATGAGCGCAGAGACCAGATGGAATTCCCGATTTCAGACAGCCCACGACAGAATGGAGGATGAACCCCCCTTCATAGCTCAAAGTTTTGGTTAAATTACATGTGCTTGGGGCTGACACATGTCACCATGAAGCTACATGCGATCCATCAGCATGCGTTCCTTTTTGCACACGTTTCCCCTCCCAGGAACTTAGGATAAAAACATACATTTCACATGCCTTTTGGAATAATAATAAATTAATATCCCCAAGGACTCAAGCCCCTAAGCTTAGCCCCTCTTCCAACCTTTCATCCCCCCCTTTCCCTTGCACACTCTGTGGAATCCTAGTCCCCCATCACTCTTTCTTCATGGTCAGTCTGCACGTAACGATGTTTATATTTTTATTAATGTTCTGCATAATTACATATACAAAAACAGGCTCCTTGCCTTAACACTTGGGCTCTTCGGCCTAATAAACACATAGTCCCACCATATTATATACACTTGGCTCACTAGCCTATAAACATAATTACAATTTATAATTACAACTGGGGCTCTACCGGGGGATATTACAACTTTCTCCAAAGGACATCATTTTACAAAGCCTCATTAGCATGCTCTTCATCACCACCTAATTCCCAATCGAGGATCTTTTGCGACTTCTTATAGAGTGTGAGTCATTTATAGTGGCTCTTCATCCTCCTTATCATTGTGTGGGTCTAAAATTTCAAAATAATTTTCCATTAGATAAAGAGCTTTGTTTTGGCTTCATTGGGGTGAGTGTTGTCTTTTCTCCCCCTTGTTCAATATTTCCATTGGTTGCTTTGATTCTAATTGAGTCTGAGGAGTAGGCCACCCCTACTTATATTGCTTAGCGAAATGTCCATATTCATGGCCCTTATTGCACCTATGGAGCTACTTGTAATCTGGCCCCTAAATATGACACCAATAATTTAGATTTAACCTTATTTCATCTAGAATACCTTTCTCGAGGTTAACTTTTGTGTAGATTCATGCACATGCATTGACATTTTTTTGGTGTTTCCTTATCAATAAACTTGCCTATGTTGTTTCTTATCACTTGGAAAGTTGGATCATCCCAGAAAAATGAAAGTGATGGACCAATATTGGGTTTTATATAGGGATGTCTTTTTCCAGGTTAAAATTCATTGGCCAATGGTTCAGTGCTAAAAAGTAGGGTTGGTTTCTAACTATCAAATCATCTTCC
>ML778533.1:1157983-1169716 GCA_009831015.1 Picea engelmannii
TGGGGGGAATGTATCTGCAAAAGACCATATTAACAAGTTTTGGTGTAAATGCATCAAGCATGATATTTCTGATTTAAAGGTTTTGTGCAGATTGTTTGCTTTTACTTTCAGGGGTCGGATCAAACATTGGTTTGAGTCTTTTCCAGCATATCATATTTTTTATTGGTTTCAGTTTGTAGATGAATTTTTTGATGCTTTTGAAATCTATGATTACAATCAATTGTGTGAAGAATTTCAGACTTTGCTAATCAATGACGATTCATCTTCAAAAGGCTTTTCGACAAGAATCCATCATGTTCTTTGTAAATTTAATCTTGATGACATGTCACTTGTATTAAATCTCCTCTATGATGCTCACATCCAGTCATATTCAATCGCAAATGACGAAGCAGTTATAAATACCATCACTCAATTGCAAGAAGAATTGTGTTCACAGGATGAGAGGGATCCATCCGAAAATATTGAACAAGCAAGGGAGGTAGAATCTATTGAAAATGTTCCTACTGACAATCAAATTGGTTTTTCCTCTAAATCATTATATTTTAAGTCCTCGACCATCGTGGAAGAAGATTTGATGTTGGGTCAAGGTGAATATCCTCATTATCCTAACTCTTGCTCTAATCAGTATTTAAATTCGGTTATTGAAGAAAACTTAGGCGATGAAAATGATCTTAAGCATTCTAACATTCCAATGAAACTGATTAGAGATGTAGATCTGCAATTGGAAGAAGAAACATTAGATCCTCATCTACAAATCGTACCTTATCAACATGAAAGATCATATGTTTTCCATGAAAGTTTTGAATTATCTATCCTACCAGAGGCAAATTTAAATGATCATATTATGTTGAAGAATTTATCACCAAAACAGAGTGAAAGTTTTAAGGATAATGAAGATGAATGTCTTGGGAATACCATTGTTAAATATCATAGCTCAAGATATTCTTTTCATGTGCTTATTTCTGATTCCTTTTACTCTTTATATCCCAATCTCTTCTTAGATTCTGGTGGATTTGATACTTTACCCACGATATCTTACTCTTTGCCACCACAATCCAATATTTTTGATATGCCAAAATTTGGTGAAACTAATTCCAAACATAACACTTATCAAGTCGGATTTGATGCTCTTTCACTTTCATCACTCGAATGGAAAAATGACATGTTGCAAGATGATTTTACACGATTTATTTTTGAAAAAGACAATGCACTCATCCTTATGGAGATTGAATATTCTACATTGCATATTCGTTCTTTGATTAGCTCGAATCTTAATGTTTATGCTTCACATTTTGAAATGATCAATCTCATCAAAGGAAACGTTCAAACCAATGATCTAATTAGTTGCACGAATCCTCCTATGATGCGTTTCCCATTGATATATACGTTTCATCAAAGTCATGGCTTGCATCCTCATTTTTGTGACAGGATCTTAGGATGGCTTGAATATTCATATATAAAAAAATCTCATAATAAAGATAAAGTTGTACTTGCTTTGTTTCTACCTAAGTATCTTGGAAGTAGGACTGCCATATTTCTTTTAGATCCTCCATGTGAAGAAATTAATGAACACTTGGAGAATTGTCAGGAGGATGGGGCATTTCGGCATTGGCTGATGGTTATGTCAGGTCCCCATAATATTGATAAGTTTTCCAAACTTACTTACACTCTTACATGCCATTATGACCCATATCATGATAAGATTGCAGAATGGTTGGAGGATTCGTACATCGAGAAGTTTCAAAAGAATGGTAAGGTCGTGCTTGCTTTGTTTTTAAATGATGATGATAAAGGTAAGTATGATATATTTTTGTTATTTTTCGATATACTACCATTCTTGTTAGTAATATTTGATTTTTTTTCCATTGCAGGATTGGAGTTACTCCGATGGCTACATTGGAAGCATGACTTCACTTAGTATTTTTGATTTGTTTAATAGTTAGGGTAGGTTTAGGAATATGTTTTATTTCAATTTTATTTCTCACTATTTCTCTTTGTAATAATGCAGTCATGAATGCATGTGGGAGCACTGCGAGAACGATAATACAACTATTGTCAGGGAAGTCCCCTTGATCCTTTTCTCTTTGCTTTTAGTTGAACATTTATTTTCAAAAAAGCAGTATCGTCATGAAAATCGTAAATGGAAAGTAAAGAGATAAATAATTCTGAATCAACCCTGACCCAAGGTACCACGAGTAGGACTGCTTTCCCATAAAATAGGATTTTTCTGCTTTCTTTCAGTCTCCCAAGGGATTTGTTGCATGAGGTTTTTAGATGCACCTTCTGTACATATTTTTTTTTTGTTTGGATTTCTTTGCTTTCCAATTTTTCTTCGCTGGTGTGTTTTGTTTCCATTTATGCTTATCAATCTTTGTTTTTGAAACACACATGCCTGCATCATGGGCTAGCTCAGGCGAAGAAAACAAAAAAAATTCTCCTCTGAAATGACTACTAAGGATTGTTAAAACATCAATTATGATATTTTTCTGAAGTTTTCAACCATGTTAAAGAAAGATTGTCGTTTGAAAAGCGTTTCTTGATTTCAATCTGTAACTGAAACATTTCATGATCATCCATAAAAATTTCTTCTTACGCTGTCCTTGTTCCTTAAAAGAATAACTCAGAGATGTCTCCCCACCTTCGAAGGTCGGTTTATTAATAAACTATCTCTAGATCTTAATGAAGGACAGTTTAAAAATTCTCTCAAGGTCTGTAATTTATTAGAATATGTCCAAAATATCAGGATTTTCAGTGTCACCCCGCTCGATTAAATATCTTTAAAACTAAATAAATCTCCAGAGAGCTGTGGAAAGTGCTTGTAAACCCACCGAGATACTGAACATGTCTGCTGGTAGCGGGTAAATGCATGCATGATGCCAAGATAACTTCGTCGGGGTACTGAATAGGCCTGTTGGTAGCGAAGCAATGTCAGGTATATGAAAATTCTAAGATATGAAATCTTTTGACCTTAAATATCGTTCATTCTGATTTGGAACTTCTTGGCAGGATACAGATATTGGAGTGGGTTAAATGGCATCCCTGTCGAGGCTATGGACGCCTGCTGGCAGCAGTGGCTCTGTCAACAGTATTGAAGATTTTAACCTTAATATCGTGACTCGCTTTTGTTAAGATTGTCATCTGTTTTCATCTTTTAAAATAACAAGCAATCTGAAACTAGAATTTTTTATGATTGATATTGATGTTCAAACAGTTTTCTGGTTGTTTTCGAGTTGGATTTTTTCTCATTATCCTAATCTAGACTTGTCCATTTGGCAGAGATAACTACTTCTACCTGTGTGTCACCATTGTTGGCAGCCATATTAATCTCTATCTTTTGTTTACAAGCTGCCTACACAGGGTTTTTAAACCCTCATTACTCGTCGCAACTTTTTAAATGATATCATTATTCTTCGCTTTTTGCATACATGCTTTTCGTTTTCATTTTCACGACTGCAAGCGTGAAAACCCATAGTTGGAATTCATGTTGATTACATCAAAGGATTAATGTTCATTTGGTTTATCATGAACCTAATTGTTTGCATGGTTATAACTCCTTGACCTCAAACACATCACTGGTTACATATGTATCGAAACACCACCCATTTATGCATTTGACTATTGTTAATATGGTTTTTAAAGTCTTTAATACAATGGTTTGTTTGACACATTGAGTTTTAGGTCAAATCGTGGATATGCAATGGTTCATTTGACATGTTGATCTATTTTTTTTTGGATATGCACTGTTATGATTTGTATGTACCATTACACCAAGGCACTGTTCTAAGTACAACCCGATATGATGTTCTTGCATAGCCTCGATTTACACCACTATCCTCACACGCATAGCATTAATGCTTCTCCCTTGCATTTCGAGTTGCCTTTGCATTGTGTTGGGGAAGCTCGGGGAAAATGGTTCTGTTTCTATCCTGTCAAACCCTATCGCCGAATACCCTGTTGATTTTGTGCTATTAGCCATGGCTCCTATAGTCAGAATTGAACCCAACGGTGTCCAGACTTTATTGTTGTTTGATAATGCTCGAGAAGACTTAGAGAGGAATGGTTGGCGGGTCTTTGTTGAAAAGTTTGAGGGTTTTAACCTGGCAGTTGCTCAACAATTCGTGCTAACATTCGATGGTTGTAGAGCCAAAATTGGAGACGTCTAGCTTGAGCTAAATGAATATTTCATTAGCTTCGCCACTGGTTTTCCAGCCGTGGGACAAAAATGGTTTAAAAACTCAAAGGTTGACGAAGTTCCCTGGTCACTGTTGTTTACCTCAAGGAAGATTAACAACTGCGACAAAGGTATGCCCGTTACAACTCTAAAACCTAGATGGCACGATTTGTTAGCTGTTGTCAAGCAATTCTTTACCTATGAGGGTAGATACGGTTTGGTTTTCTTATACCACTTGCGGTTGCTCATGAGTTTTATCGATTTTCCCTTAAACATGCCATATTTTCTCCTTCAGAGTTTATACAAAATGGCTAAGCATTTCAAAAGTGAGAAAGTTGACTCCAGCCTGTTCCACCACTGTTTAATTAAAATTATTATGGTTCATCAGTTGAAGTTGAATGGCGATTGTTGGGACGCTTTCCTGTTAAGGAATGTTTTTGCTAGTCTTGAAATAGGACAAGTTGACAAGTCCGTTGTTACAGAAACCCTTGTCGGGCCTGTCATTCCTCCTCCTTCGCTCTTTCCCTCTGTTGAAACCTCGACCTACCCGAACACTACCCAACCCGACACCCTCCCTGATTCATATCCAAAAGATGGTGGTAAGCCTGTTAAAAGGTCTACAAAGAAAAAGTGTAAAGGTAACAGTTATATCAATTACAAAGGTAAAAAGGCCGCACGCTGGGTTTCACGATGTGCCCATAATAAACCTAAAGAAAACATAGACCAAAAACCAATTCTGTTAAGCGAAGACTCCGATTCCGAAATTGAACAGTTTCTAATCGAAGAGTATCCATACTCACATGGACTTTGCTCAGTTAAGCCCTATGACTATGTGACGAATATCGCACCGTGTCTTAGAGACAACCCCAACTTCCCTAAGATCAAACTCAACAGAGAACCTGCAAGTCAAATAAAAAGCTCCTCCCCTATTAATACACAGTCTGTTTGGCCACAGTGCAATGAATGTCAGTCGTGGCTCGACTGGTATTACGGAGATGTCCCTTTGCTTCAATCTCAGATCAAGTCTTTGGAGGACCGACTGAATGTGCTAAATAAGGAAAATGACAGATTGCAAGCTAATGATAAAAGACAGAAAACCACAGGCTCAGTTGTCTTTAAGAATGTGGAGGCGGCCACTGCCATTGTGAATTCGAAAATAGCTTGATTAAAACGAATCCCTGAATCTAAGGTATAGTATTTTAAAAATGATTTTGAGATGATTTTTTTTTTGTCTTGAATTAGAATACAAGATTTGTTTGCTCAAATTGCATCTATTTTTGTTTGGATTGATTTGATAAAACACGATTCTGGTTATAATAATAACTAGCTATAGAATCGTGAGATTCTGTAGCTAGTTACTAAAATTTGAATTCTTTGATTTTACAACTAAAATGCAATCTGAAATCATGTATTCTTGTGCGTTTACAGGTACATATGATTCCTATAGGAGATTGGATCACTAGTGGCATCTCTAAACATGCTATTTCTTTACATGGTTTTAGATTAGGTTGTTAGTTTTGGATAACAATGGGAATTTGGGAGATTGTATTCCCCACAATTTTTGGAACAAATTTGATGATTTCCACAGGAAATGTTTTGATCCTGTGGCCTTTATAAATGTATTATTTTGTAATCAAATATCCATCGCTACCTGGGAGCAGAAACTATGGATTTGTAATTCACAGACTTGAATGAAAGTGGATATTTGCACAGCTTTAGCTTCAACATATCATATTTTTGTTCAAGTTTTGCTCATTTTGATTTGTAATCAAATTTTGACTACTTTAGATATCATGATTTGTTACAGGTTGATGTGATAAGATTTATATAGTGTCCATGTTTTATGTATCTCATTTTATATACAAGAATTAATCTATTCACATGTGATGATTAGAAGGTTGATCTTCTTTATTCAATGAGTAGTTATATGCAAATTTTCATAGTCAGATTTATTTTAATATGATCATTTGTCAAATTATAAATTGTTGTTGCTAAATATATTACTTGTTCTATCATTAGCATTCAAAGCATTACTGCTTCGCGTTTACGAGAAGCATTCGTAATATTTGGTGCGGGTTGGCCTCATCAAACAACAAACATAGATGTTATGCACAGAACACATAGGAGATACGATTACAGGTTAGTTTGCTAGTTGCATTTTATTAGTTTAATTAATATAAGAATTTCCTATAGTTTAGATACACTGTATTGATTGTTATTTTTATTTCTCAACTAGATAAGCTGCCATTTCATTTTTATAAAGTTATAAAAAAAAACCGAAAAACATGAATGATAGCTTCGCTGTTACAAATCAATTCATATATGATTTTCGCAGATTTCGATCAAAATTTGCATTTTGTGAATATTGTACATATATTAGAGATATAAATATATCGATACACTGTACATTTAATAACTAGAACTACTATTCTATTAGTTAGTAAAACTGTGAATATATTTTGGACTGTATATAGTTTTCAGCAGTTGTTTTTCATTTAGTTAGTTTCTTTAGTTTTTGTCTTTTCACTTTCGTAGAACTTAGATCGGCCAACGGAGCCGCTAAAATCATCAGAGTGGATTAATCCAAATAGCTTGGGTTATTTAGACAACCTTGGACCAGATTCACTCCTCCAGTTGACGAGCAATCAATTTCGCACGTCAACATAAATGTATGCAAAATTAGTTGTTGTAAATACTATCATGTATTGAATATTCATTCTTTGTCGACTTTGTATTGAATTTCATTCTCGATTGACAGTGTGTTTGATCTAGGTGGATATCGGTGGCCACTCACCTATTCCATTGGCTCAAAGCACATTTTTCCATCTTGGCAGTTTTTTACACTTTTTCCGGTCCTAAACTTTTGGGGCCATTTTGAGGCCTTAAACAATGTTTTTTGGGCACACCAATGCCCAAACAATAGTAGAAGGCATGCATAGGACAACTGGAATGTGTACTTCTTGGTTATACCTTTCCAATGGGCTATCAAGTGCACCACACAAATATTGTATGCAAAAATTATGACCCCGGGAAGTTGGCATACCAACTAACCCCATCGGGGCCCATAAGCATTTTAGCGTTTCATCTCCTAGGGTTAGGTTTTTGGATATTTAGGGTTTCCTCATTGATTATTTATGATAAAAATTTCTTTCAAACTCATTGTAATGTGCTTTGGAGAATGCATGTAGCCATCACATCTCTTCTCAGAGATAATCTACCACCATTCGAGGGAGTTTGTTTCATTCTTCTTTTTTACAATTAAACATGTTTCATTTATTAATAGAAGTCCAGTTTCACTGTATATCTATGTTTTGGTTATAAATTTGTATTTCATTTCATTCCATTTATAAATCTAGATCAATGGTATCAGAGAGATCTTCTCTTTATCTGTTTCTCTGTGCATGCCCCCAATGAGGTCAGGGTATAAGGAGTTGGGATTCAAACTATTTGAACCTTTGCAGGACCGTCCTCACTGACCCCAATGAATTCCCATGGTAGAAGAAAAGAGAGACGATAGAGTAGGATATTTTTTTAAAATATTGCTCGAGGAATCCCTCTCCTAAAAAAGGAACGATATGATGGATATTTTTTCCAAAATCCTTCGACGACTGGCAACAACCGAAGCATCTTTGTCAAGCAGCCACTTTGGAGGCACCACCCTGTTAATATTATGGTAGATGCGGGAGGTATTTACCTCCATGTGTGAACTTGACGAGAATAAAAGACTCTGGAAAGCAAGATAAAACCCTAATGAGTTGGATAATAACCCTAGAAGTCTTGTCAGCTCAAGAAGATAATTTATATTAGGTTATTAGCCTCCAAGAAAAGAAGTTGGCCAGAAATAATAATAATATACTGAATAGACACATATCCAGAAGGAGAAGTCGGACCCAACAAATCTGGCAGAACTAGTATAAATACAGGGCACCAATTCTCATTTGATAGTGTCTCAGAATTGCAATTCCCAGTTTGGTGCACACTGCAGTTCCCAGTTTGGTGCGCACATGTGGAGGAGAGCTGCAGGTGCAGCTGCAATAGCAACAAATTTTCAGTATTGGCTTGACTATCTCTTGGCTAGGTTTTGGACTATCTGATCAGTTCTTTGTGATGCGCTATCCTTTGGGAAAGGTGCACTACCCTTCTTTTGGCTATCTAGCCTAGGGTTTTCTTCTGGAGTAACTCTCAGTCAAGGTTAAGGTGCTCGGAGGGTGGCTTCGACCTATGGTTGGGTGACGAGGGTATCATCAATGGTAAAACGAGCACACCATATTCTATATTCTAACAGGTTATGGGCCCACACCTCCTTCATTCAGTCTAAATGCTGGAAGGAAACATAACTGCTAGGATATTGAGCTCGTTGAGAAACTTCTACTAGGGTTACTAGCAGAAGAAGCTCCCATGACACTGTCGCTAGGGTTACTAGCAGGAGCAGTTGCAGAAACCCTAAATCCTATTGTTGAACCACCTTAAGTGAAGGGATTGACCTAATCTCCTGATAGATCAATGCACCCTAGCCTAGCACATCTCCTGATACTCTCAACAAGCCAAGACATGAAGTTTGGATTTCTGGTCAAATCCAGGGTTTGACCAAGTCAAGCAGCCATGAAGAACTCTATGAAGTATGAGAAAAATTTAGATGGAGCCTCTAAATTTAGAGTGTGGAAGACAAGGATTGACCTCATCCTTTCCAGGAATAAAGTGCTGGATATTGTGAAAGGAAAAATCGTGAAGCCAGAGTTTGAAGAAGGAAAAGAGAAGGAACCACAAAACGTTGCAGCTATGGAGAAGTTCAAAGATGTTGACATCAATGCCATGAGTATCATAGTGGATTCTATAAAAGACCACTTGATACCCTACATCTCCCATCTTGACTCATCAAAGAATGTGTACGATGCCCTAACAAATCTCTTCTCAGTCAGAAACATTGGACAAGTTATGAGTCTGAAGAATGAACTTCATGACATGAAGATGAATGATGATGATAGCATAACGTCATACTTTGTAAGAATCTCCTAGTTAAGAGATCAACTACAAGATATTGAAGAGATCACTTCAGAGAAGGAATTGGTGAACATAGTACTCAATGGTCTTCCCAAGACATGGGATGCATTTTCCACAAGCATGAACATAAGAAAGGAGTACCCGACATTTGAAGAACTTTGGACTTGATGTGCTCAAGAAGAATCAAGGATCAATGCAAAAGAGAAACCCCAAAATAAGTATGATGATCAAGCCTTCATAGGAAGATTCAAGAACTTCAGGAACAAAAGGAAGTTTGGCTCAAGGAGGAAGCCAAATCAAGAGAAATACATTTCAAAAGTACAATGCTTCAATTGTCAAAAGTACGGTCACTACAAGAATCAGTGTCCCGAGCTAAAGAAAAGGAAAGACAAACACGAAGCATCGATTGTCGAAGAAAAGGAACCTACAAAGAAGACTAAGTAGGATGGAAGAGAGTTCTTCTTCTAAAAGGTAACACCACTCTTCTTATTCCTTGTACATTTCTTGTTTGCATCGTCTCTATACATATCTTGTATATCTATCTCTTGGAAGATAATGTGTTCCAAGAAGAACTATACCTATGGAAGAAAAAACAAGATGAAAAGAGTTATCATTAGATAATACACATGAAAGAATGAAATGCAAATCATGTGGAAGCTATTGAAAGATAAGATGAATCAATCATGAAGAAACTTAGTAGAAGCAAAAACAGAAAGAAGTCAACAATCAAGAGGAAATTGGAAAAAGACTTATGACGTTTTGTAGAAAACAACAAGACAAAAGCGTGGACTTTGTTAGACAAGAGAGCCAATTATACATTGCAAAAGACAATAAGGATGCACATGGAAGCATGGATTCTGTTAGACGGAGGGAGCTGATTATATGCATTTATACATGAAGCAAGGATTAGGAGGGAGCTAATCCTATGATCTATTGAAGATGATGAAATATATATCCATGGTAATAGTCATGAAAGACAGTACATGTTTAGTTCAATTGTAGAATAAGACTTCTTCGAAGAGAAGCCTTAAAGTATTCCTGGTTGTCCATCTAGATTCGTGATCCTATGATGAAAGGAAGACGTGGAATCTCTAGGGCATGGAATCTATAAGAAACTCCATGGACCCAAGAGCTAAGGAAAAACATGAAGAAGAACATGAAGATTCCAAGAAAGAAAGAAAAGCCAGAACAACCAATCATAATATTAAGAATCAAAAGATTACCATCCTGATATGAACTCAATAAAAGAAATCAAGCAGGGGAACTGAAAGTCACGATGAAGAACAATGTATGAAAGAATTATGAATAAAAGCATTGCCAGATCCAAAACTAGAGGTTCTCCCAGATGGAGGGAGAAGACTATGATGATTACTTGTTCCAGTAAACCAGACTTATCTCTACATAAGTCATTATATCATCTGCAACATCCATGAGTCAGAATTCTACATCAGATGAATGCAAAGAATGTTATCCAGAGAAATTGAATAAAGAGCGTATGAAGAGCAATCTCAAGACTTTGAGGCATACCAGAAAGAGACTCTTGTATGTAGATAGAAGAAGATAACTTGGTGGAGAACCTCCAGTGCACAACAAAAGCATGGTGAAGATTTCCTATAACATCAAGATGACTACTTAGTAGATCAGATCTCATGATGACAGAAGAAGTGCCACATAGATATGTTCCAGTTTTCCAACTATGATATACTCTATTGTTCAGATCTACATGAAGCCTTCACAGTGTTCCAGACTAATGTACAATCGAAATCAAGGATCACATTATCCATGATGAAGTCCATAAAGGAGAAAATGATCTCTCCAATACATATCCCCACAGATGAGAAGATAAGCAAAAACTTTGATAAAAGCTTCTATCCAAGATGAAAGAGTTTGCGTACTCAAGATAGAGCTCGTGGAAACAACTTCCTTCCTATTGAAAAAGGAAGAAATGACTCTCCAAGTTAGGAGGGAGCACTGAAAATATTATTGAAGACATTCATTGAAAAATAGTCCATCTTGGACAGATGCTTTTCCTGTTCGGAAAGTGGATTGAGATTTCTGATGGACAGTGACTTTCCATTGTGGTTAACATGGGAAGTAGTCTAATTGTTGATGTATCATAGACAATGACTACCCATTTTGGTTAACATGGGGAGTGGTCTAGGGAAGTATCTCTTCTTGAGGGTTACTCAAGAAGACTGGCCCGCCTCGCCGAACAACGATTTCTCATTGTGGTTAACACGAGGAATGGTTCGTTTTGGAGGTTGATGTAGGACAGTCTTTTCCTCTTGTGGTTAACAGAGGAAATGGTCCAGATAGTCATTCCCTAGGGTTTTCACATTCTCTCCAGGGTGCACTTTGATTAGTGTAGGAGGAATGGCCCAGGGTGGGGAATGGTCCAGGCTCAACAATCAGGGACAAACATTCCTTAGGTTTATACATTCTCTCCAGGGTGCACTTTGATTAGTGTAGGAGGAATGGCCCAGGGTGGGGAATGGTCTAGGACAAACATTCCTTAGGGTTTATACATTCTCTCCAGGGCGCACTTTGATTAGTGTAGGAGG
>ML778533.1:1181630-1193860 GCA_009831015.1 Picea engelmannii
GACTCCTAATGGATTTACCACTAGCCACCCCCGAGCTGAGACCACGATGTCTTGAGACCTGCGTCTCTCTGTCTGCCAGTGCCCAGGAGCAAAGGTTACAATTCCTTCCTCTCTGCGATCACTCACTCTGCATAGAACTGCCAGAGTTCCCCTCGTGTCCGCTCGCTTCAATCGTTTCAGCCATACGCCTTATCCTCTCGCGAGGTTGCGTGTGGCACGATTACCCTTGCACTGGTCATTCATGATGGCTCTACAGATAGGTGGTTCACCTCCCCATCCCTCATCAAGCCATCAACCTACCGGCCTGCAAGGCATTAATTTCAGGGCTAGTGAGCCGCTTTTGGTTCTCCGGGCCAGTGGAGTCCAAATACGGTATTTAATTCTTGGTGGAAGTTAACGCCCCTTTTTCAGGTGCCCTCCACCACCATCGTGGTCTCTTTTACACACATCCCCTCTCAACGGTTCTGCAATAAATTCAAACTGTCATTTTCATTCATTGACCTCTTCCTGCAGGTCCATTTCATCACATATTCATACTTATGAGTTTTGCCATAGTCCTTGGCCAGTTCAGTTATATTTACAATCTGGGGGAAACAAGGTGTTACAATATCCCTGTATTTGAAGGTTAGATCGATGTAGATTCCATAGATAAATGGTTGAATCTCCTTGAAGGGTATTTTTCTGTCCATATTTTTTTTGATAGAGAAAATATCGCCTTTGCACTTCTTAAGAATGTCCCCAATGTCAAGGATTGGTGGGATACTTACTATGAGAAAAATTCCATGGAGGAATCTACAATGTTTGTAGTTGTACCTACTTGGGGTTCTTTTAGGGATGTCAAGGATTCGTGGGGTACTTACTATGAGAAAAAGTCCATGGAGGAATACAACAGGAAAGGGACCAAATAGTGCCATAGTTCACAAATGTCTTCCATACCTTGTGCACCAAGTTGGGTATCAAAGACTCTAAATGACACCTGGTGCTCAAGTACTGTGACAGTCTGCATTGATACATCCAGAAATAAATGGATTTTCTAGACATCTAATTATTGGGCATGGATTATCGATATGCTGTCAAAATTGAACAAAAATTTAAACAAAATAAGGGGGAGTTTGGATCTGCAAATTTCTCACAACAAAAATAGGTAAAAGGTATCCCCAATCCATAGAATAAAGGAAAACGAAAGGCTGGAACACCACAGGATAACCAATCCAAGTCACCAACAAAGAAGGGTAATGGGAAGATGAAGAAAGACACTGGAAAGTGGTGAAAATTCCATAAAATTCCTTGACATAACATCGATGAATGTCGCTCAAATAAGTCATTGGTGGCTGAGTTGAAATCCGTAGAGTTAGATGCAGGTTTCGACTCAAAATCGGATTCATACAAGGTGAAGCAGATCATTGATGTAGAACCTAGTTCCATCATCACTACCACCAAGGTCCAACCAAGTGAACTTGAAGAACTAAAGGAAGGTGAGCACCTTTTACACTTGCAGATGTGGGTGAAGGGTGCTCCAATGCACTTCATTGTTGATAGAGAAAGTCAAAATAACCTCATCTTAGCAGAGGTGTCCAAGCAGTTGGAACTGCCTACAATAATACATCTTCATCCTTACACCATCGGGTGGATTTTCCAAGAAAGAGATCTCCCCATCATACAACAATGTCCCCTACCCTATGACATCAAGCCCTTCAAGGATGAGGTATTATGTGATATTCCCCCCCTTGAAGTTTGTGATGTTCTTTTAGGCCAACCTTACTGATCTGGATTATTTTCGACACGAAATGAGAGTGGAGATATAATAAAGAAATGCACAAAGATATCTCATATATTCAATAATATAACATAAATGTATCAGAGATGCAACCATAAACACAGATATACAGTAATACATGATTTCTATTAATCAAAGAAATGTACAGAGAGTGTAAAAATACAGAGTGAAAGACTCGCTAGAATGGTGGCAGCTTATCTCTGAGAAGAGATGTGATGGCTACTCGCATTCGCAAGAAGATGGTTACAATGAGGTTCTGAAGGCCTTTTTACAATAAATAGGAATGTCAAAAACCCTAGACATCAAAAAACCTAACCCTAGGAGATGAAGCACCAAAAGTCACGTGGGTCCTGTTTGGGTAAGTTAGTAAATCAACTTCTCGGGGTCATAACTTTTACATACGATCTTCGTTTTAGGCTTATGATAGATCATTGGAAAGGTATAATCAAGGAGATTCATTTTGGGGGATCAAACATGCCTTTGGATATCATTGAGAACCTCGATCTCGAAAAACCTTCATTTGGGCCCTCAAAATGGCCCCAGAAGTTAAAAACTGCTAAAAATAGTAAATTGCCAGAAAACTTTTTTGAGCCAGTCGAAAAAGGTGGGTGGCCACCGATATCCACATGGATAAACCCTCCCTACTTAGGAAGCAATGGTATCCATTGCGTTGAGTGCCCGAGGGAGAGGGGAAAGCGTTTGCTGAATCTAAATCTTGGTGAGTTGCTTGCCTTGCTAGAGACGTCACACTGCTCAGTTTGTGAAAGTCTGTCACGAACTCGTTGAGGCTAGGGCTATTCAAAAAGTTGGGCTACATGAGAGGATGGTGTGCAAAAGGAATCTTTGTGCTTTACTGCAACCTTGTCGACCTGCTTCTGTTGGATAGAAGGTGCTTGGGGCGAGGCTATAGTGGTTGTAGTGTCCTTCTGTTCCCCTTTTGAACAGATTGTGAAGAAGATGAATTTTGAAGTATGAGATACTACCTTGTGACGCTTTTTAGGTGGAACAGTAGTTTGAACTACCTCTGGTATTCTGTAGAGATGACCCCTCAGAGAAACAATGACACTGTGGGGTCGAGACTCATAAACAACATGGCGCTTCCACATATATGGTTGTCCCAAGAGAAAATCAAAGACATCCAGTGGTGCAACATCACATAATACCTCATCCTTGAAGGGTTGGATGGCATATGACAATTGACATCGCTGGCTGACACGAAGGTCTTGTCCTTGGCAAAGCCACCCAATACTGTATGGATGTGGTTGTGGTGTTGTCGACAATCCCAACTATTTGATGACCTCTGCTGAGATGAGGTTCTTCTGGCTTCTGCTATCAACAATAAAATGCAGTGGGGTCCCCTTCACCCACATTTGTGAATGAAAAAGGCACTCCCCCTCTTCAGGATTTGTTGGTTCTTCTGGTTGAATTCCCGTGGTTGTGACAATAGCAGTGGGGTCTCCGTCAATGATCTATCCTTTAACACTATTTTCAGAATCAGATTCTGAATTAGGGTTCGACTCCTTGTTTTTTTTTCCAGCCACCAATGAATGTTTTGAGCGAAAATAATCAGTGTTGTGCTAGGGGCTTTTATGGAAATCACACCATTTTTTGGTGTCCTTCTTTGTCTTCCTGTGACCCTTCTTTTCCTGTTGCTTGGACTGGTTTTCAAGAGACTGTTTGTTAGGGCCGTCTTTTTCATACTTTGGTTGTTGGTGATTGGAAGAACCGAGCTCCCATTTATTCTAGTGCTTAAATTTCTTCTTTATTTTAACAGCCTATCAATAAGCAACACCGAGTGATGAGATGTATAGAAAATCCATTTCAGTTTGGATGTATCTGTGTAGAGCCCCATGGTATTTCAGAACCAAATGTCGTTCGGAGTCTTTGATACATATCTTGGTGTGAAAGGTATGGAAGGTATTGGTGAACTCTAGAACTTCTTGGCCCCTCTCTTGCCGCAGTGTGGTCCATCTCATGAACTGGTCCTCATAGTTGCCAATAGGGTAATACTATTCCTTTACTGCATCTGCAAAAAAATCCCAAGTGGGCTCGACCCCATATATTCCAGAATCCTCTGTGGAACTTTTCTCCCAGTAAGTTTCCCACCAATGTTTGAAATGGGGGAGAGATTTAAGGAGTGCAAAGGTTATGTTTTCTCTGTCGAAAAAATTGTGAATAGAGAAATAACCTTCTAGTAGATTTAACCATTTTTCTAGGGCTTTTGCATCTATCTGTCCTTCAAATACAGGAATATCAAAATTGACCTGTACCTTAAAAGGTGAGGTGCCTCTAAATTGGCAACTTGATGAATATTCTCTTGATTCTATCTGGAGGCTTTGAAGGATGTGGGAAAAATTCTCCATCATTTCGTCCCTCTGTCGCGTGAGAGCTTGCTTAAGCAACACACTGATAGGATCATCTGCTCCATCATTTTTCTTTTCTTCCGCCATTGAGGGTTTCTTGGGTGTGTGAGAGGGATTGTATTCAAGAGAGACAATATCGAGACCCAAATTGATATATTCGTACCTCGTCGGAGACATGCACTAAAAAAAAAAATGAACAAGAACAACCTGCTTTGATACCACTGATCCAGATTATTTTCGGCATGAAATGAGACTGGAGATATAATAAATAAATTCCTAGAGATATCGCATATATTCAATAATATAACAGAAATGTATCAGATATGCAACCATAAACACATATATACAATAATACATGATTTTTATTAATCAAAGAAATGTACAGAGACTATAAAAAGACAGAGTGAAAGACTCGCTAGAATGGTGGCAGCTTATCTCTGAGAAGAGATGTGACGGCTACTTGCATTCACAAGAAGATGGTTACAATGAGGCTCTGAAGACATTTTTACAATAAACAGGAATTTCAAAAACCCTAGACATCCAAAAACCTAACCCTAGGAGATGAAGCACCAAAAGTCATGTGGGCCCCGTTTGGGTAAGTTAGTACATCAACTTCCTGGGGTCGTAACTTTTGCATACGATCTTCGTTTTAGGTGTATGATAGCTAAGTGTAAAGGTATAGTTGAGGAGATTCATTTTGGGTGATCAATAATGCCTTCAGCTATCATTTAGAACCTTGATCTCAAAAAACCTTCATTTGGGCCCTCAAAATGGCCCCAGAAGTTAAAAACTGCTAAAAATAGTAAATTGCCAAAATTGCCAGAAAATTGTTTTGATCCAATCGAAAAAGGTGGGTGGCCCCTGATATCCACATGGATCAATTACCTTTGGAAACATCATGATGTATATGAGTGTATACCTCACAATGTTATTATTATTTTGGGTAGAAAATTGTACATGATACTAGAGGTAGCTCTACCTACTTCCATTTCTTTGATCTCCACTAAAAAATGTAGGAAGGTCATCTTCTAGACCAAGAAATTTTTATTCTTTATGATTCACTCTCAAAGTGAATATAAGGTCACATCCACATCCATGGCCTCCACAAAGGGCCTCTCCATGAAGCATAATAAGGTGGACAAGGTCGTGGAGGAATACAAATACATATTCTCCTCACCCACTGGGGTACCTCTACACTTTCAGGTCAATTATTCAATCAATATGACCCTCGACTCACCTCTACCCAATGGGACAGTCTATCATCGCTCTCTTGTGGAAAATGAGAAAATAAAGTTCCATATCCAAGAGCTTCTTGAAAATAGACACATGTGACCAAGCTCCTCACCCCACAGAAGCCCAATTATATTTGTGCAAAATAAAGACAGGACCTGGTGAATCGATATTGATTACAGGGCCCTAAACAAAATCACAGTAAAAAACTAGTACCTAATTCCTTGAATTGATGACCTTCTTGACCAACTCAAGGGATCCAAGTACTTCAGTAAGATTGACTTAAAGTCAAGATACCACTAGGTCCCAATAGAACAAATTGATGTATGGAAGATTTCTTTCAAGTCCAATGAGGGTCTTTTTGAATGGTTGTTCATTCCCTTTGGTTTGATGAACACCCCTTCCAGTTTAATGAGGTTGATGGATGATATCTTGCGACCTTTCACCAATTCTTGTGTGGTGGTGTATCAGGATGATATCCTCATCTTCAACAAGAGTTGGGCGGAACACTTGTAACATATTCAACAGGTCCTTCACACTTTGCGATAACACAAGCTATATGTTAACTTGGAAAAATGCTCCTTCGAGATGAATAGGGTATGATACCTAGGCTATATTTTTTATGGTCATGGTGTGAATGTGGATCCAACCAAGATCCAGGTCATTCATGACTGCCCAACCACGACCACACTAAGCGAGCTTCAGAGTTTCTTGGGACTTTCAAATTTCTATCACAGGTTTGAGTTGGGATTCTCCCATATCACATGGGTCCTCGACCAAGTGACCAAGGGTGGTGGTAAAGAAAAGTTTGTGCGGGGAAAATTGCAATAGAAAGAATTCGATGATCTGAAACGTCGCTTATTATCATCCCCAATGCTCTCATTACTCGATCTGCAACAACCTTTTGAGATTGAGACAGATGCTTCTGATTATGTTGTGGACGTAGTTCTCACTCATCATGGTCATCTAGTGGTCTATCATAGTGAGACACTATTAGATGTAGTTTATAAGTACCCCACTTATGAAAAATAAATGTATTCCATTGTACAATCCCACTGCCAATAGAAACATGTTGGCCCTCGACCAATTTTTGGAGAACCTTGGTTGTGTTTGACCATTTTTTGGTACTTCGATAGGATGGTCGAAGACAGAGCACCGAGGCGAAACGAATATCGTGGGATCTCACCTCCTTTTGTGGTATTTTTGGGTTATTAGGGTTTATGTAATGGGTATGGGATGTTGGCCCATGGGTTTACCCATGTTTAGGCCTCTTTTGTAATGTATAAATAAGTAGATAGGAATTAGAGCGAGAGGTCTGTCTAAGATTAGCTTTGTGCAAGAAGATGTGAAAGAGTGCTAAGTGTGAGACTTATGTGAAGGATTTTGTGCATGCTGTATGTTAAGACTTGTAGAGCTAAGTGCAAGTGATTGTAAGAAGGCTCTGTGCCTTGATCTAAGTCGGGGAAGGAGGATTTGGCGAGGTGTGCGTAGATCTCCTATCCTATGTGGAGTTGGCTTTGTGGCTCTATGCTTGTAAATACTATTGAAAGAGACTAATAAATAAGAGAAGAGTTGGTGGACGTAGCCCCACACGGGGGTGAACCACATATATCCTGTGTTATTATGCTTTGTGCTATACTGTTCATGTATTTTCTTAGTGCACTATTCTTGATGTATGATATATAGATCTATGAATGCAGAGTGCTTATTATGTGAATGAATGTTAGATCTGAGATTATGCTAAGTGCTTGGAAGTGTTAGATCTGTTTACTACTATGTTTATCTACTATTAGGGTTAATCTGCGAAGTGAATGAGACTCATAACTTGATGCATGTTATTGGCTAAGTTCTCTGTTAATTATTGTGATCACAGATCTATTTCCCAACTAGGTTGTAGACACCTGAGTCCTACGACCCCCCTACCTCTACCTCAGGTGAGACTTCATCTGCTTCACTGGTGTTGATGAAAGGGCCGGTAGTTAGGATTTTGTTGGTGCACTATTGAAGCGTTGAACCCTGGGTCTGCCCCTGTTCCAACAAATGGTTCCATTACCGGGACCTAAGACTGTGATTGCCAGGAGCTGAGGAAAAGATATAACTCTATGTGTTGATCTTCCGTTGTAGTGCGTAGTATTATACTTGATTTGCGAAGCTCTATGCTAAGAAAGGAACCAGATCTAAAGAAAAGAGGTAAGATATTTAAGCTTTGTGCTCTCGTAAAGGTAAGATAAGTGTAAATTTTTACTTCAAAAGTATGAATCTAAGTATGTTTGATAGATTTTGTCCTAGCCTGAAAACTAGGGCACAACTAGAAGAAAGAATATTTGATATGAATAGATTTGACAAAGTTAGTGAAATACATGTTATTCCTATGCATAGAAATAATTTTTGGACTAATAAGTGGATGTAGGGTCCTAGAAAGAAATTTTGCAGATTGCAGGTCCATCACTATGATCCCAGTGTGCAGTACAGGAAAGGTTGGGGATCGTTTAAGAGAAAGAGAGGATTGAAACTATGTTATAATTGCAGAAGACCAGGACATGTTGCTAAGGAATGCCCTGGTATAGGTCCTATTTGTCTTTGTTGTAAAGCTATTGATCATGAGGTTTTGGATTGCCCTAGAATGATTTCTAAATTTGAAAATATGAACATGAGACAATAAAACTATGAATAAGGTCAAGAAACTAAGGATATGTTAGAGAACTAGAAATAATCAAAGACTCTATTACTATAGATGAAAGAAACCGTGAATGATCATAAAGATGACAGCTTATCAGAGATCTTGAAATAAAAATAACAAATAGAGATGAGAATAGGAGACTTCAACATAGACTGTATTCTGGATGAAGAAACATAGGTGAATATTATGCCAGAAAGTACTTGGGAAATTTTGGGAAATCCTGCTATGATTCCTTCATTAGGAGGGATAGGGTTGTTTAAAAGAAAGATGATAACCCTATGTGGAATACTTACTCATGTACCTATGATAGCCCATGGAGCATCGACTGAAGAATAATTTGAGGTCATTAAGTTTGTTGAGAATAACACTCCTTTTGCTCTTATGTTAGGAAAACCCTTGGTTGAGAAAGATCAAATCCAAAGGAAAGAAGAAGAAGTCATAGAACAGAAAAAGCAAGAATTAAGGGTCTTCATAGCCAAGAAAATAGAGAAACTAGTACAAGAATAGGAGGACTAATCAAAGTAGTACAAGGATGTCGAGGTTGAAAGAACACAAGGAGACTTAAATAACCTATCCATGCAAGAGAGAAGAGAAGCTACACCAAAATTAGTAAGAGAAGAAGTATCACATTTGAACCCTGTGAAAGAACATCAACAGTGCAAAGTTACTATGATAAGAAAAGATAAGAATAGAAATGGAAAGAGGAATCCAGAGACTCAGATCACAGGAAAGAAGGAAAGAAAGCTCAGTTAGAAGAAAGCAAAGTTAGAAAAATTGTAGGAGGTTCCAGAGAGGACTTCACAGAAGGAAGGCTTGCAGAATTTGAACCTCGTCGGAATAGCAGAACAACGTAGAATGACACTTCACCATGGCGAAACAATATGACCGTTGGAGGCATCTCGACCATTAGAATGACACTCTGGAACGGTCCGAAACGTATTTATTATTGGAAATATCGCCATTGGACTATTGGGACAGCGCCACAATGGATGGAATCGTATTGATTGAGGAAATTCAACCCGTTGAAGGAATCCATTACGACGTTGTCTATTTAGTCCATCACATGTCTCACCAGGGACACTTTTGCAAAATGAGATATTTGAGCCCATAGAGAGTTGATTGCTATCGCACTGTGCATTTGAGACCTCACCATCCACTTTGCTTACCTTGAGTGTTTGTCCGCATACCTAATATTTCTGATCACGAGCGTGTATGTCAGGCGAACACAATGCAGTAGAGAAGTCTATGGAGGAGATCATGATAGACCTTATGACTGAGAAGGTCATGTCCACAGGAGAATAGTCCTCATCCACGAGAGGATTGCAAGCATTCCCACTAACTGGACGTCGATTTGGGCCATTCCGAACCACGACCAAGAAGAGAAGCAAGCACCGCGACGACTTGGCGAATGTGAAGCTCATCCCATCAATTTTGATCAACTACATCCCACCTCTGGCTAGCTTAGTTAGTCGTGACAATGTCCCGAGATATTTTGATTACACTCTCATCATGACGTACCTCTTGAAGGGGATACGCGTAGTAGGATCACAGATGGGATTGATCCCTGGTCTTAAGATCAACGACTTTAACCTGGGAGACAAGAAAAATTATGCATTGCTCACACCACATATGTACTTGATGAAGATGACTAGAAGGAAGCCGAAGATAGTCCCCCATCCATGGACTAAGCAGATCGCACAGTCCACCATTCTAAACTTCATGAAGATAATCCACTTTGGTAGACATCAGGAGGTTAAAGCGTGCGTTAAACGCCTCCTGTTGTGCTTCCATGGAGGTTACCTATGGTTAGATAGGCACGTGCTTGTGGATCCGACGCTGATCCACATGATCACTGGACTAAGCATGCAGGGACCAGACCCTCATAAATTCTTCCCAGGGAAGGCTGCAGATCATGCCTTGGCACAACGAATCAAGGAAACCTATGACAATGTGGAGAAGGGGAAGCAGGGCTACAATGTAGCCTCCATCCAATATGGCGCAATGCGCCTAGCTTGCCAGTTGATCACTGGTAAGCTTGTCAGAAAGAACAGACCGATGTAGGTCACGAGGTTCATCATCGACCTCAGAGGAAATTGCATTGAAGGGATGCAGATGAACTGGGTGAGCTACCTCGTCATCCAATTGGAACAGGATTGTCGTGAAGTGTAGGAACAAGGCTATGAGTTTCACTTTAGTTGGTTGCTGATTCTCTTTACCTTTGTCACTTGGGAGATGTTGGAGGGAGCGACCTTCCCTGAAGTCGAGCCATCTGAACCACTGGCCATGAGGTTCACCACCTTGTGATAGTCAAGTGATATGGCGAAGCAGTGGGAGTCGAATGATATCTTCCACACATACTACCTACATCTCATGCAGGCCATTGAATCTTTCCCTCAAATGACGCCGAATACACTCCATCGGTTTAGGCCACTCATGAATTTCCATGCAGATCATGACTTCATATATATCACCGCGCATGGGGATGAAAGAAAGGAGGAGCTGCATTCGTATTATAAATTGACTGATAAAGATATGGAGGATATAACCAAGGAATGTCCTGCGTAATTCCTTGTACTAGTTGGAGATGCAGAGCTATCCAACCCTGACATTATCAGAATTCCTTTGGTCACTTGAGAAGAGTATGATGGACCAAGCAGCGCAAGGAAGAAGAAGAAAAAGTTAGAAGTGTAGGAGATAAACAACGCATCAGAGGAAACTGCACCATACTCACCTGGAGAAGGAGAAGGCAATGAAGTAATCCAAGAGAAGTAAGGTGAAGAAGACAAGAAGGAAAATGGCGAAGTAACACCACTAAAGGACCCCCTTATAGAGGCCTAGACGTTGAAGAAAAGGAAGGTTTCTCAAAAGAAACCCTTAGCGTGGAAGAAGTCCCGAGAAAACAAGCTATAGTCGTAGACTGTACTCACGGTGGATGATATTGACCTCATCATCACAACTGTATCAGAGACCTCGAAGGATATTTTTCAGCGAAACGAAGCAAAGCAGGAGGCAATGTATGATAGGATCGAGGTAGAGCTAAAAGGGGCACAACAAGATCTCTATTCGAGTCGCACAGTGTCTACTGCGCCATTTTCATCAGGGGGTATAGAAGTGGGAGATGATCCTGCCCAACTACATAGATTAGCAGATGTGACAGAGGCTTGCCTTCGTCGAGCACAAGAGGGAAAAGAGAAGGACACAGAAGCCTTGAAGCAAGCATAGGAGGAATCCCTAGAGCAACTTCAGGTTGTGCAACAAAATAAATATGACCTCCGAGGAAAGTTTGAAGAGGACAGAGACTAGATCCAGAGAGAGAAATATCAGTTGCTCGCGGAGAAGATTGGAGTTAGAGAAGCAGTAACTAGAGAACTTCACTCTGTATTGGGCTTGGCCCAGATGGAAGCAGAGACAACCGAGAGCCAAGTGGGGAAGCTCGCCGAAGCCATTCAACAGCTTCAAGCAAGAGTACCAGAGTTGGAACTGCAAGTAGTACCGAGCACTCTGCAGGAAGTGCGAGATCAGAGGGAAGAAACTGCCAGTAGCGCAGTCGAAAGAATCAAGGTATTAGATTTAGAATGCAAGAAAATCAGTGACCAAAGTGCACAGACCTATGAGCACCTTGCAGAAGACCCGGAACTAAATATATTGGAGGAAAAACTCCAAGAGGCAAAGCAAATGTGTCTACAATACAAGCGCAACTGAAGTAGATTACGACCATTGAAAATATGAAAAGATCACATGAGCAGTGCGCAGTTCAGTAACAGGTCAATGCCATCCAGAGTAGAGTCATGGAAGTGACCCAGAGACTCTAGTTGGTGCAGGATGAATCCTGCACCCTTTTCGAAGAGATTGAGGGACAAGGATCACAACTAGAACAAGTGGTAACCATGGTGGTGTTGGAAGATTGGTCGTTGTCATTGATGTCAACCCTAGTCATGGGCTTTGGACCGCAAGATTGATGAAGGTATTTGGACATGAAGGAAAATGCACATGCAAATAAAACACCCTTGGATGGATATTATACATCATGTTGTTTTTGGTGGTATGTGGCACGTCATGTGGATCCTCATGGTTGAGGAGAAATGAATTTTTGAAGATGACAAAGTGAATTGAAGAAGGAAGTACATGTGGGCCCTGAAGATAATTAAAGAAAAGAATTACAAAATAAGAAAGTGTCAGG
>ML778533.1:1193910-1211081 GCA_009831015.1 Picea engelmannii
GCCCTGAAGATAATTAAAGAAAAGAATTACAAAATAAGAAAGTGTCAGGTCGGCCCTAATGTTAAAAGGAAGTGACATAAATGGTATAAATAAACATCATTATACATTTATTTGATACAAGTTGAATTTCAAAGGAAATAAGAAGAAAAGAAGGCCGGATTTCAAGGGAGGATGAAGTCTTTTGGTGATGTGTTCTAAGATATGTTATTTTCAGGTCATCTTACCATTTTTTCTATAACGTTTTTTCTAGAACGATTCAGATGGTGAAATCACTATGGTATTGATAATACATATCAAGGTACCCCTAGTAAAAATTTCAGCTCTTGATTCGCTATAATTATGGAGATACACTCTATAGAAGATAGGGTTTGTGACCAGTCCTGAAGCTAGTCAATAAACAAGTGTTCCGGGTAAAAATGTCATAACTTCTTCATACAGAATCCAAATTAAGTGGGACCACTTCCATTGGAAAGAGTACATAATTTAGTTTCTTTTGTGTGAGTTTCAGAATTGGATGTTAAATATTAAGCGCAGGGCATGCTGTACAAGTTGGGTCTTCTGAATAGACCATAATTAAATAAAACCTACCATTATTTCTATAAACTCTTTTTGGGGAGGATTCAAGGAGTGAAAATTGGAGGATTTTTCAGAGAATACATTGAGTAATATTATCTGTAGGATCAGATTACTCCAAGAATTGAAGAATTGCAGAAATTGAAGAAGTCTCATGAAGCATTATCAGGTTCTTTGTGATGATTGGTTGATGGTGATGATTTAATGTAAATTTTTATTATCTCTCATATATTCCTGGGTGGAAGGAAGGGGAAAGGATGGAGAGTTAAACTCTCTTTTGATATTGGAGTATTGTATCTTCCTCTTGGAGGTTTATCCCTCCCTTTACATTTGGCAACTGTAGCTACCTTTGGAAGTCATTACTTCCCTTGAACAATAACTATTGAGTATTTCTCATATATTGTGCATGGTGTATTGTGGTGTATTGGTGTAACTCTTATACTATTGTTCATTGCTTATTGGATATAGTTGAATGGTTTAAGTATAAGTTGATTTTTTTTTTAAATTGTACTTGATACTGATTCACCCCCCTCTTAGTATCAACAATTGGTATCAGAGCGGGTTACCTTCAGTATAGTTTAACCAGTGGAAGGAAGATCCTAAGAAGAAATGGAAGACAAAATTCCAAATGGGATTCCACCATTTGATAGAAGCAATTTTGAATACTAGAGTAATAGAATGAAAACTTACTTGAAATCTCTTGGGGCAGATGTTTCACTCTTAGTTGCTTCAGGATACAATGCTTTGAAGAAACCAAAGACTGCAGCTCAGAAGGAAGCAAAAAGGAACAACAAATTGGCAATAAATACCATCCTGGATGGATTGACATATTCAGTGAAATCCAAGGTGGGATCATGTGCATCATCAAAAGAGATTTGGGACAAGCTACAAGACCATTATGTAAGGGAAGACACAGAAGAAGAAGAAAAAGAAGAAGAAGTTGAAACAAATTACAACATCTCAGATTTCAAAGAAGAAAATGGAGGTCTGTTCTTTTTCTTTAATTGTGAAGGAGTAGGTCATGTTGAATTTGAATGTCCTCATCCAAGGATTGAAAGAAATGACACTGAAGAAGAAAATTCCAATGAATAAGAAGAAAATCGTGAAGAAAAAATTATTCAACAAGAAGATGAGAATCTTAAAAAATTGAAGCATGTTGAGATTGAAAATAGTAAGCTCAAAGACACGCAAATAAAACTAAGAAGTGAATTGGGTAGTTGTGAAAAGACAGTTGTAATCTTGAAGAAACAATTAGAAGACATTGAGAAACTAAGAGAAGAAACCATTTCCTTGAAAACTCTACTTGAAGAAGAAAGAAGAATAGGAGAAGTAAGGAATATCCAAATGATGAAGAAAGAAGAAGATTGTGAGAAACTTGAACAAGAAGTTGTCTCATTGAGGAAGAGCTTAAGAAACTCTCAAGTGCCAAAAGACCTAACACTTCTTGAATGCATGGGTGAAACTTCATACAAAGAATATGCAAATACCAACAAGAAGGTTGAAGAAAGAGCTACACAGACAGTTGATGAGAAGTGGACCAGGATACCAGAAAGAAGGAATGATTACAAAAGAGACGAATATCCAAGAAGACCTCCTACCTTCAAGAATCAAAGAAGCTTCAATCAGTATGAAGGAAACTACAGAATAATAGATCATGAACCTAGATGGACTAGATCACAAAGAATCCCACTTACTCCAAGGTATCAAAATTTTCTGTCTTGGTCATTGCTATACTTGCAAAAATTTTGGACATAAGGAAATTAATTGCAGAATCAATGAAAGGAATACATACACAAGAAGCATGAATGGTGTAAATAGAAGATATGAAAATAATCATGGATTTGTCAACAAAAGTTATAATTTATTTTCCCCATTGATGGAAAAAAATATTGCATGCTACAAATGTAATTATCTTGGTCACAAAGCACGAGATTGCAGATATATGAATGAACATGTCCCTATGCCAACCACAGTATGGCAAAGGAAAGAGATTCCAAACAATGCATATTGTCGAATAGCATTGACCACTGAAGAATGTAAAGAAGAAGATGAATGGTACATAAGCAATGGATGTTCTTCACACACGACCGGGGATCAAGAAAAATTCATCAACTTGAAGAGAAAGGGTGGCAATGTTGCATTTGGAGATGACTCATCTGCCAAAATACTTGGAGAAGGTGTAGTAGAGCTTGGAAGAAAAAAATGTAAAAGAAAGGAATGTTCTATTGGTTGAAGACTTGAATCATAATCTACTCATTGTTAGTAAAATGTGTGATCAAGGATACACTCTTACGTTTGATTCTCGAAAATGTAAAATCAGAGAAAATAACTTAGGAAGATTGGTTGCAAATGCAACAAGAAGACCGAACAACATATACATCCTAGACATGAATAAGAGAGAGAAGACAGAAGCCACACAAAAGAATTCCAAGGAAGAAAAAGTCCCAAAGACCAAAAATAAGAATGAAGTATTATTGAGTGCCACATGTTTAGGGGGAGCAACCCCAAAGAAGAAGGTTACCTTTTTCCATTAAACTCAGGGGGAGAAGCCATACCATTTTCCATTGATGTCAAAGGGGGAGAGAAATTGGGATCATGATGATAAGGGGAGCATGAGTGTTGTCATCAATGACAAAGGGGGAGATTGTTGGAAGATTGGTTGTTGTCATTGATGTCAACCCTAGTCACGGGTTTTGGACTGCAAGATTGATGAAGGTATTTGAACATGAAGGAAAATGCACATGCAGATACAACACCCATGGATGGATCGTATAAATCATGTTGTTTTCGGTGGTATGTGGCATGCCACGTGGATCCTCATGGTTGAGGAGAAATGAATTTTTGAAGATGACAAAGTGAATTGAAGAAGGAAGTACATGTAGGCCCTGAAGATAATTAAAGAAAATAATTACACAATAAGAAAGTGTCAGGTCGGACCTAATATTAAAAGGAAGTGACATAAATGGTATAAATAAACATCATTATACATTCATTTGATACAAGTTGAATTTCAGAGGAAATAACAAGAAAAGAAGGCCGGATTTCAAGGGAGGATGAAGTTTTTTGGTGATTTGTTCTAAGGTATGTTATTTTCAGGTCATGTTACCATTTTTTCTATAACTTTTTTTCTATAACGATTCAGATGGTGAAATTGCTATGGTATTGAGAAGACATATCAAGGTACCTCTGGTAAAATTTTTAGCTCTTGATTCGCTATAATTATGGAGATACACTCTGTGGAAGATAGGGTTTGTGACCCGTCCTGAAGCTAGTCAATAAACAAGTGTTTCGGGTAAAAAAATCATAACTTCTTCATAAAGAATCCAAATGAAGTGAGACCAATTCCATTGGAAATATTACAGACTTTCGTTTATTTTGTGTGAGTTTTAGAATCAGATTTTAAATATTGAGAACAGGGCATGCTATACAAGTTGGGTCTTCTGAATAGACCAGAATTGAATAAAGTCTACCTTTCTTTCTATAACCTCTTTTTGGGGAGGATTCAAGGAGTGAAAATTGGAGGAGTTTCAGAGAATACATTGAGTAATATTATCTACAGGATCCGAGTACTCCAAGAATTGAAGAATTACAAAAATTGAAGAAGTCTCAGGAAGCATTATTAGGTTCTATGTGATGACTGGTTGATGTTGATGATTTAATGTAAAGTTTTATTGTTTCTCATATATTCTTGGGTGGAAGGAAGGGGCAAGGATGGAGAGTTCAAATATATTTTGATATTGGAGGATTGTATCTTCCTCTTGGAGGTTTATCCCTCCCTTTACAATTGGCAGCTATATCTACCTTTGGAAGTCATTACTTCCCCTAAACAATAACTATTGAGTATTTCTCATATATTGTGCATGGTGTATTGTGGTGTATTGGTGTAACTCTTATACTATTGTTCATTTCTCATTGGATATAGTTGAATGGTTTAAGTATAATTTGAAAAATGTTTTAAATTGTACTTGATACTAATTCACCCCCCTCCCAGTATCAACAGGTGGAACAACTCTTGGAAGGTCATGTCACCGAGAAAGTCATCCAGAAGTTCGCTGAGCAGAAGGCTTTGGTGAAGCAGAAAGTTGAGGCAGCTCAAGCCAAGATTGATGCCTTCAAAGTGGTATTACCTAGATCAAAGTGTCTCGAGATGATTCACAGGTGAGTGTTGGGGGCCTATTGGCCCTTGACCAAGTTTTGGAGAACCCTGGTTGTGTTTGACCATTTTTTGGGACTTCGACAGGCTGGTCGAAGACAGAGCGCGCAGGCGAAGTGAAGATCATGGGATATCTCCCCATTTTGTGGGATTTTTGGGTTATTAGGGTTTATGTAATAGGTATGGGATGTCATCCCATGGGTTTACCCATGTTTAGGACTCTTTTGTAATGTATAAATAAGTATATAGAACTTAGAGTGAGAGGTTTGTCTAAGATTGGTTTTGTGTAAGAAGATGTGAAAGAGTGCTAAGTGTGAGACTTATGTGAAGGATTTTATGCATACTGTATGTTAATACTTGCAGAGCTAAGTGCAAGTGATTGTAATAAGTCTTTGTGCCTTGATCTAACTTGGGGAAAGAGGATCTGGCAAGGTGCACGTAGATCTCTTTTCCTATGCGGAGTTGGCTTTGTGGCTCTATGCTTGTAAAGACGCTTGAAGGAGACTAATAAATAAGAGAAGAGTTGGTGGATGCAGCCCCACACGGGGGTGAACCACGTATATCCTGTGTTATTATGCTTTGTGCTATACTGTTCATGTATTTTCTTAGTGCACTATTCTTGATGTATGATATATAGATCTATGAATTGTGAGTGATTATTATGTGAATGAATGTTAGATCTGAGATTATGCTAAGTGCTTGGAAGTGTTAGATCTGTTTACTACTGTGTTGATCTACTATTAGGATTAGTCTATGAAGTGAATGAGACTCACAACTTGATGCATGTTATTGGCTAAGTTCTCTATTAAGTATTGTTATCATAGATCTGTGTCCCAACTAGGTTGTAGACACCTGAGTCTTGTAACCCCCCCTTCCTCTACCTTGAGTGAGACTTCATCTTCTTCGCAGGTGTTTCCAAAAGGGCCGGTAGTTAGGGTTTTGTTGGTGTGCTGTTGAAGTGTTGAACCCTAGGTCTGCCCCTGTGCCAACAAATGGTTCCATTGCCGGGAACTGAGGAAAAGAGAAAGCTTTGTGCGTAGATCTGCCGCTGTAGTGCATAGTATTCTACTTGATTTGTGAAGCTCTGTTCTAAGAAAGGAACCAGATCTGAAGAAAAGAGGTAAGATATTTAAGCTTTGTGCTCTGGTAAAGGTAAGATAAGTGGAAATTTTTACTTCGAAAGTATGAATCTAAGTATGTTTGATAGATTTTGTCCTAGCCTGAAAAATATGGCACAACTAGAAGAAATAAGATTTGATATGAATAGATTTGATAAAGTTAGTGAAATATATGTTATTCCTATGCATAGAAAGAATTTTTTGACTAATAAGTGGATGCAGGGTCCTAGAAAGAATTTTTGCATATTACAGGTCCATCACTGTGATCCCAGTGTGCAGTACAAGAAAGGTTGGGATCGTTTAAGAGAAAGATAGGATTTACAATATGTTATAATTGCATAAGACCAGGACATGTTGCTAAGGAATTCCCTGGTATAGGTCCTATTTGTCTTTGTTGTAAATCTATTGATCATGAGGTTTTGGATTGCCCTAGAATGATTTCTAAAGTTGAAAAGATGAACATGAGACAATAAAACTATGAAGAAGGTCAAGAAACTAAGAAAATGTTAGAGAACCAAAAAGAATCAGAGACTCTATTACTACAGATGAAAGAAACCATGAATGATCATAAAGATGACAACTTATCAGAGATATTGAAAGAAAAACAACAAATAGAGACGAGAAAAGGAAGCTTCGACATAGACTGTATTCTGGATGAAGAAACACAGGTGAATATTATGCTAGAGAGTACTTGGCAGGGATGATTTTAGGGGCTAAATTTCGCTCATGGGCTAATTTTCCATGGATTTTCCCCAAAACAATTTCGTCATTCTAAAAATGATTCACCCAAATTCTATGGGATAAAATTATTTTACCTTAAAAATCGCCAAAATTTAATACAAACTATATAAAATCCTTACAAATTTGAATATTTTTACAAAAATATCGCCAAATATTTATAGTTGGCATATGAAGGATTACTAAGATTCGCCAAGGTTTCTACATTTAAAAATAAATTTCCATCCTTAAAATCATCCATGGTACTTGAGAAATTTTGGGAAAGCCTGCTATGATTCCTTCATTAGGAGGGATAGGATTGTTTAAAGGAAATATGATAACCCTATGTGGAAGACTTACTCATGTACCTATGATATCCCATGGAGCATCGACTGAAGAAGAATTTGAGGTCATTAAGTTTGTTGAGAATAGCATTCCTTTTTCTCTTATGTTAGGAAAAACCTGGGTTGAGAAAGATCAGATCCGAAGGAAAGAAGAAGAGGAAGCCATAGAACAGAAAAAGCAAGAATTAAGGGTCTTCATAGACAAGAAAATATAGCAACTAGTACAAGAACAGGAGGACTAGTCGAAGCAATAGAAGGATGCCGAGGTTGAAATAAAACAAGGAGACTTAAAGAACCTATCCATGCAAGAGAGAAGAGCACCTACACCAGAATTAGTAAGAGAAGAAGTATCACATTTGAACCCTATGAAAGAAAATCAATAGTGCGAAGTTACTATCATAAGAAAAGATAAGAATAGAAATGGAAAGAGGAATCTAGAGACTTGGATCACAAGAAAGAAGGCAAGAAAGATCAGTAAGAAGAAAGCAAAGTTAGAAAAATTGCAGGAGGTTCCAGAGAGGACTTCGCAGAAGGAAGGCTTGCAGAATTTGAACCTCGCTGGAATAGCAGAACAACGTAGAGTGGAACTTCACCACGACGAAGCAATATGACCATTGGAGGCATCTCGACCATTAGAACGACGCTCCAGAACGGTCTGAAACGTAGTTATTTCCGGAAAGATCACCATTGGATTGTTGGGACTGTGCCACAATGGATGGAATCCTATTGATTGAGGAAATTCGACCCATTGAAGGAATCCATTACGACGTTGTCTATTTAGTCCATCGCATGTCTCACCAGGGACACTTTTGCAAACTGAGATATTCAAGCCCACAAAGAGTTGATTGCTATCACACTGTGAATTTGAGACCTAACCATCCGCTTTTCTTACCTTGAGTGTTTGTCCCCCTACCTGAGATATCTGATCATGAGTGTGTATGTTAGGCGAACACAATGCAGTAGAGAAGTCTGTGGAGGAGATCATGATAGACCTTATGAATAAGAATGTCATGTTTGCAGGAGAACATGCCTCATCGACAAGAGGATTGAAAACATCCACATCGACTGGACGTCGATCTAGGCCATCCTGAACCATGACGGAGAAGAGAAGCAAGCACTGCGACGACCCGGGGAATGTGAAGCTCATCCCGTCAGTCTTGATCAACTACATCCCGCGTCTAGCTGACACGGTTAGTTGTGACAATGTCTCAAGAGATTTTGAGTACACACTCATCACGATGTACCTCCCAAAGGGGATACACATAGTAGGATCACAGATGGGATTGATCCTTGATCTTAAGATCAACAACTTTAACCTGGGAGACAAGAAAAATTATGCGTTTCTCACACCGCATAGGTACTTGACCAAGATGACTAGGGGGAAGCCAAAGATAGTCCCCTAGTCATGGACTAAGCAGATCGCACGGTCCACCATTCTAAACTTCATGAAGATACCCCACTTTAGTAGACATCAGGAGGTTAATGCGTGAGTTAAACACCTCCTGTCGTGCTTCCACAGAGGTTACTTGTGGTTAGATAGGTGCATGATTGTGGATCTGGCATTGATCCACATGATCACTGGACTAAGCATGCAGGGACCAGACCCTCATAAGTTCTACCCAGGGAAGGCTGCAGATCGCGCCCTGGCGCAACAAATCAAGGAAACCTACAATGATGTGGAGAAGGGGAAGCAGGGCTACAATGTAGCCTCCATCCAATATGGTGCAGTGTGCCTAGCTTGCCATTTGATCATTGGTAAGCTTGTTAGAAAGAAAAAACCGACACAGGTCACGAGGTTCGTCGTTGACCTCATATGAAAGCGTGTTGAAGGGATGCAGATGAACTGGGCGAGCTACCTCATCAACCAGTTGGAGTAGGATTTCCACAAAGCGTAGGACCAAGTCTATGAGTTTCACTTCAGCTGGTTGTTGATTCTTGTTTTCTTTGTCGCTTGGGAGATGACGGAGGGAGTGACCTTCCCTAAAGTCAAGCCATCCAAACCACTGGCCATGAGGTTCACCACCTTGTGGTATTCAAGTGATATGGTGAAGCAGTGGCAGCTAAAGTAGCTTACGGCCGTTGAAAATATGAAAAGATCACAGGAGTAGTGCGTAGTTCAGCAATAGGTCAATGCCATCCATAGTAGAGTCATGGAAATGACCCAGAGACTCCACTTGGTGTAGGATGAAGCCTGCACCCTTTTCGAATATATTGAGGGACAAGGATCATAGGTAGAAAAAGTGGTCACCATGGTGGAACAACGCTTGGAAGGTTGTGTCACCGAGAAATTCATCCAAAAGTTTGCTGAGCAGGAGGCTCTGGTGAAGCAGCAAGTCGAGAAAGCTCGAGCCAAGCTCAAGGCCTTCGAAGTGGTATCACCTAGATCAGAGTGACTCGGGATGATTCACAGGTGAGTGTTGGGGGCCTGCTGGCCCTCGACCAAGATTTGGAGAACCTTGGTCGCGTTTGACCATTTTTTGGGACTTCGACAAGCTGGTTGAAGATGAAGTACCTAGGTGAAGTGGATATCATGGTATCTCTCCCCCTTTTGCGGGATTTTTAGGGTATTAGGGTTTATGTAATGGGTATGGGATGTTGGCCCATGGGTTTACCCATGCTTAGGCCTATTTTGCAATGTATAAATAAGTAGATAGGACTTAGAGTGAGAGGTCTATCTAAGATTGGATTTGTGCAAGAAGATGTGAAATAGTGCTAAGTGCGAGACTTATGTGAGGGATTTTATGCATACTATATGTTAAGCCTTGCAGAGCTAAGTGAAAGTGATTGTAAGAAGGCTCTATGCCTTGATCTAACTCAGGGAAGGAGGATCTGGTGAGGTGTGCACAGATCTTTTGTCCTATGTGGAGTTGGATTTGTGGCTCTTTTCCTGTAAAGACAATTGAAGGAGACTAGTAAAGAAGAGAAGAGTTGGTGGACGTAGCCCCACATGGGGGTGAACCATGTATATCCCGTGTTATTATGCTTTGTGCTATACTATTCTTGCATTTGATTAGTGCACTATTCTTGATGTATGATATATAGATTTATGAATGTTGAGTGCTTATTATGTGAATGAATGTTAGATATGAGATTATGCTAAGTTCTTGGAAGTGTTAGATATGTTTACTATTGTACTGATCTACTATTAGGGTTAATATGCGAAGTGAATGAGACTCATAACTTGATGCATGTTATTGGATAAGTGCTCTGTTAAGTATTGTGATCACAGATCTGTGTCCCAGCTTGGTTGTAGACACCTGAGTCCTGCAACCCCCCCTACCTCTACTTCGGGTGAGAGTTCATATGCTTCGCAGGTGTTGCTAAAACGGCCAGTAGTTAGGGTTTTTTTGGTGCGTTGTTGAAGCATTGAACCCTCGGTCTACCCCTGTGCCAACAAAGCATGACATTCTTGGGAAGGAGAAAATCATCCACACTAATCAGAAGCCTTTGCAGTTCACGGAGACACAAGGAAAATTGCAGAATAACCGCCATAAAAGTGGTCCAAATACTTGCAGTAGTTTCATCTCAATATCAAATATAATACATGGAGCATAAATCGCATCAATGACTTCCTCAGTCGACCCCCAGTCACAACATTAACCACGATGCTCCACTCCTACAGACATGAGGCCTTAGGGTGGCCCCAACTCTACGAGGGTGATCCTAACTTCACAACCACTTACTAGATGTTGGGTGTAGACATGCCTGTAACTAGTTTTCATATTTAGGATGGCCTGTTATGACATCTAGGCCATTTATGTGTTCCTTCAAGCGAGCAAGCGAAACATATTTGGGAAGATCGCTACAGTCGGATGATAGGATACTTTGGTGTGGAAAATACAATGGCAGTGCTACAAAATTATTTCTATTGGCCAAAACTTTGACATGAATATGAGAAGTACATATGGTCTTACATTGCCTGCACTATTTCCAAACTAGCCATTAAAAAGCAAGGCCTGTACACCCCTCTCCCTACTCCTGATAGGCCTTGGGAATCCATCTCGATGGACTACATTTCTGGCCTTCCTTCAACCAAGTAGGGAAATGACTGTGTTTTTGTGGTGGTTAATTGATTTTCTAAGATGACCATTATGACAGCCTATAAGAAGAGTGTCATAGTGGAGGCCACTGCCAAAATCTTCTTCGAATGGGTGTGGGAACATTTTGGGATACGGAAAACCATCAATATAGATTGATACAACAGGTTCCTAAGCACATTTTGGTCGCGCTTCTGGTCATGATTGGACACAAAGCTCACCAAATCCACTACCTTCCACCCCCAAACTGATGCCCAGAAAGAGGTTGTCAATAGGATGATCATCCATATATTGTGCATGTACAACTCTAAGAATACACACAAATGGGATGATAGTCTCCCCTATGTTCAACATAGCTATAACAAAGCTCTCCATAGCTCGAACAACCACAACCCCTTTCAGGTGGGGCTGGGATTTCAACCATTGGGTCCCATTGATGTCACACTGCTCCTTGAAACCACATAGGAAGAATCTTCCCATGTTCAATCTGAGGTCGAAAAATCCACCAATTTTGTTGAAAAGATTCAGCACATCCACCAACATGTCCATGATATTTTGCAGAAATCCAATGCTAAGTACAAGATATTCCATGATCAACAATAGGTGCCACACAAGTTTAAGATGGGAGATAAGGTTTGGTTGCATTTGTAGAAGGAGCTCCTTATAGGACCCCATCGAAATATTCATCCAATTCATTATGGTCCTTACACCATCACCAAGGCTGTGGGTGAAAATGATTTTGAGTTAAGTATTCTCCCCTTCGTTGGCTTGCACCCAGTGTTCAATGTGGACCTCCTTCGACCATACTGTCCACCATTATTAGACACATAGGAGATAGAAAAGTAGTTGAAACCGAAAGAGATCAACCATTATTGCATGGAATATGCAACCATTTATCAGATCATGGACACACCGGTTAAGGGAACTCGCTAATAGAGGATCCAACTTTATCGGGTTGTTAAGGCAGGGAAATGCCTACACCAAGTCAAGTGGCTCACCCAAGGCCAATTTCAACAAAATTTTCCCCATCTGATGTGGGTGTTAGCACCATGATTTTTGTAGCTAGAGTTAGAGGTTCATCCAAAATGTTTTTCAGAGTCATGCCTTGATCTTGGAAAAAATCAAGACTTTCCTAGATGAGTCATAGTTAGTGTGTCAAATTTTATGAGGTTAGTGTCCAAATAAAGAATGGTTTCAAGTTGTCAAGTAAAGGGTTTGGCCATAAGTTGGTAAAAAGAGTGTAAGGTTCATCATGTTTAAGTTGTAAAGGTATACTTTCCTATGTCTCGAGTCATGTCGAAAAAGTGGAAAATTATGTACCAAGGTCGAATCAAGTGGTTAGGATGAATGTCATGTCAAAAAATATTATGTTTCATCATTACCTAATCATGAGGTTAGAAAATAAAACCATCATGGAACTCCATATCTTTTGTACCATTGCAAACTTCAAAGGTATACCCGCTACGCAAGTTTGTTGTGCAAATCTTTAACTTGCCTTAAAACATCTTGTCGCTATGGATTTTTCGTCCCTTTTCATAATTTTGTTCCTTATCCATTCAAGCATAAATATTGGTCAGCTTTCATGTTTCTCCATCCCCTTCACGACTTGTGCTTCGTTCATCGATTTTCCAGTAAGCTCCGAAGCCCTTCTCTACGTAAATATTGTTTGCTGCCAGTCGCTACGTAAATCTACTACTATGTTTTTGTTGTGCATCCTCCATTGCTTTAAATCATTGTTCAAGAGCTTTCCTTGGAACCCATTGCAAATTTGCTTATGGAACAAGTTTGTTTTTCACACAGTCAACCTTCTTTATTTTGAGCTAAATTATTATTACCTACTCCTGCGCCAAGTTTTCCGTCATTGTTTGTCGTTGTGTTGAGTTTCTGTTTTTGTTTATTGCTGTGTCGAATTTTTCCATTATTGTTTACTGTTGCATCGAGTTTTCCGCTGTGACGAATTTTTTTCCGTTGATTTGTTTGTTGCACAAAGTTTCCTGTTGCTACCTTTTCCTATGCACCGTGCAAAAGTCACTATCCTCATTCACTGCGCAGAGGTTATTTATCTTATTTTTTGTTGGAGGTTACTTTTCCCTTTTTCACTACGCAAAGGCTATTATAATCTATTGTTTCACACCTAAAATTGACATATATCAACATCATGACAACTCCTCAAAGAAAAATAAAGAATGCAAGAAGCGGGAAAGTTGTGAGGTTTGAACCATAAGAGTTAAAGTTAGTAAACATAGACCCGACAATCAGAGTGTCCTTTGAACAAGCCGAATGCATAAGATTTTGTGAAAAGGTTCAAGGGTATAATGCACAACTAACCAAGCAGTTCTCCCTTAACTTTACTGGTGTTAGTGAAACTATTGCAGGGATCATGTTTCAAGTGTCAGAGGAAACCATATCAACTGTGACTAAGATTCCTATGCAAGGATAAAAATGGTTTAAAGGTATGCCATTAGATACTTCATGTTATATTGATTTTATCAAATCTGAATACAGAAATCGAAAGATTGGAGCCAACATTCCCAGTGACTATCTTTTGGAACCTTTTGAGAAACTTCTGAGGATAATCCAGAAGCACTTTACTTGTTAGGGAATATTTGACAAGGTACATCAATACCACATCAAGATTATGATGCATTTCACAGGGAGAAGTCCTTTAAACTTACCTTTCTTCCTATGTAGAAGCCTAGGAAAGATGACAGACAATGTTCAAGCCAAAGCTGACCAGCCAAAGAATAACCTATTCCATTTTTATCTGATTAAGATGTTTGTGGTTGAGGAGCTTGGAAAGTTAAGCAGGGATTGGAATTATTTCATGATTTCATAAAACATTCCCCTAGACCCTAAAGGAGATACTCCCTTATCTACTGATAAATCAACATTTCATATTTCAGGGGTAAAAGGAGGAGGTGTTTCTGAAAGGGGAAAAGGAAAAGAAATTGAGAATTCATCACTCAATTATCTATCATCCAAGAAAATAAGAAAACTAAGATTCACTGATGAAACTGAGGAGACACAAGCTCCCAGTAAACCGTACACCAGGTCCTCTGCCAAGAGGTTTCCCATACCCACAATTTAGATAGAATTTTTTGAATGTAAAACCAAGGATATTGATGAAAAGAAAGTGGAACCATGTGAGGAAGATGCAGATATTAAGGAGGTGAAACATCAACTAAAGAAATATAAACATATTATAACCCAATTCTATCAGGATAATAGAGAATTGAGGAGGAAGCTAACAAAAAGAATTCCCGAAGCTCAAGCATCACAGAATAAATCAGGTCAGAGATCTTCTACCTCACCAACATGAGGAGAAAAGAATATAAAATGGCTGAAAAAACAACTAAGAGAAGCTCAAGATGAGATCATTAAACTCAAGGAGGAAAAATGAATATCAAAGGAAGGGATGATGGAACATTTCAAGAAATGTAGAACAACTATTGGTGATGCATGTGCAACTCTCTCTGATGCTCAATCGAAATTGAAAAGGAATGCCTCTTTGTTGAGATAGGTAAGAAGTTTAAAGAGACAAAATTTGTTATTAAGATCTGCCGCGCGAAATCGCTGCGTAGATTTCGCAGCCAACATTTGCGCAACAGAAACTAGAATTTACTACGCAAAGGTGATAGTGTTGTCCAGTGATACACATGATGATTCATCATAACCATATGGTTGAAATTTGATTAAGAATTTATGATTGTAAATAACATTTAGGATAGGTTATGATTAAAAAACTGACTTTCCTATTTTTAGTAAATTTTGTAGAGGTTGTTGTTCTCTTTGAAAACAATTAGATCCATAACTCTAGGAGATAGTAGTTTGACTCCTAGAAACTAAGTTTAGATTTAGTTTTCTATATATATGGACTATTTTGATGTAAAAGGGGCACGCAGGTTGAAGTATAGACATTTTGATCCTCAATGTAATTTTCTGAATCTAAAGAAATACAAATGCAGAAGTCTTGCATTCCTCAAGAAATAGATTCTAATGGTGGTGATTTGAAGATTGTACACTTATTTGTATGTATTCTTTGTGTACTTATTTTCACCTGCACTTTTATTCTCTTTAAATTGGTAAATTAAAAGTCCAGAATTCATCTAATGGTGATCTAGACTTCACTGATGTAAATTCTGTCTATCTTCTCAACTGAGGTCAGAATTCATCCTCTGTGGTGCTCTGATCCTGTTGTGTGTTTCTTTTCTTATTTCACCCTACATGATCAAACTAAACATCGAAGTTCATCACATTATTTACCCTTTGTTCCTCTGAGGAGTTCTATCTACCAAACATTGTTTTCTTTGTTTTCAGGGGTTCACTAGATAGCCCTAGAAATACTATCTTTTGTCAGCAAACCTTGAAAAATTATCTCAAAATTCTAAATCTAGCCATAAATTTAAAACAACCTGTCCATCAGAGATCAATTCTTAGAGAGAGCCCTCTCTAGATTGGAAAGGCTAGTTTCCAGTATTAAATTTGGTTTGTAGGTTACCTTTGTAGATTGTTTCTTCAACCCAACAATTTACTCAGCGTTAACAGTGGGCACTCAACACAATGGATACCATTTCTTCCTAAGGGGGGAGGATTGATCTAGGTGGATATCGGTGGCCACCCAACTATTCCACTGGCTCAAAGAATAATTTTCCATCTTGGCAGTTGTTTTACACTTTTCCGGGTCCTAAACTTCTAGGGCCATTTTGAGGCCTTAAACAATTCTTTTTGGGCTTGAAAATGCCCGAATGATAGTAGAAGGTATGTCTGGGCCAAATGGAATGTCTACTTCTCAGTTAGACCTTTCCAACGGGCTATCAAGTGCACCAAACAAATATTGTATGCAAAAATTATGACCCCAAGAAGTTGGCATACCAACTAACCCCATCGGGGCCCATAATCCTTTGGCATTTCTTCTCCTAGGGTTAAGTTTTTGGATGTTTATGGTTTCCTCATTGCTTATCTATGATAAAAATTCCTTTCAAACTCATTGTAATGTGCTCTGGAAAATGCAAGTAGCTGTCACATATCTTCTCAAAGATAAGCTACCACCATTTGAGCGTGTTTGTTTCATTCTACATTTTTACAGTTCAACACATTTCATTTATTAATATAAGTCCATTTTCACGATATCTCTATTTTTTTGTTATAACTCTGTATTTCATTTCGTTCCATTTATAAATACAGATTAGTGTCATTGTACTTTTTCTGTGTAATTTTGATTTGTAGGAACCGTGCACTTGCATCAAGTGATATCATAGTAGGATTGTGTTCCTAGCTTTAAAGATAGAAGTGTCCTTGATAGTGGTTTCTCTTGACCTATGTGAAGTGGAGACTAGTAATTAGACTTTGTTGGTGTGTGTTTTTGTAGAAGACAAAATAAGAGTTGGTAATTTATGAAATTTCCAATCATTATTTCCATGGGGAAAAAACATCCGTGGATGTATAAATGAGTGTTTGAATTAATTTGTGATTGAATACGCGTATAATAGGGAATAATTGTAGAGAAAGAGAATAAGTTTGCATTGATTCCAATATGGGTTAAATAAACCCTAGTAATGGGAAATTTGATGATGATGATTGAGAGATGAAGTGATGGTTATTCTAGAGATCCTAGAGAAGACTCCTTTAAATAATTTTGTAGAAGTGAAGAGATTTAAGAAATTTGTAATTAAAACTATGAAAGAAAAACTAGTTTCTTTGGTAGAAATTAAGAAAAATAAATAGCATGTGATTTGGGCTTATGAAGACCAAATATTATTAGGAAGATCTCAAAAGATCGAAGAGATAGATCAAGAAGGATATTATTGGTATTGTCGATGAGGAAGCGAACCATGTCAAGGATGAGAGATCCATTTGAGGTAAATAAGAGACATTGAAACTGGTATATTCTATTGAAGATAGTTTGGTGATAAAATGCTCACTTGAGGAAGAATCATATTATGAATATGTGAAAGAAATACTAGGTGAATTAGTAGAACAAATATTGAAACCAAAATTTCCTTTGGGAAACCATGATAAATCCAATGTATTATTTGTTGTTTCTATAGGTTTAGATGAAAGTAATGGAAATAGTGACCTTGAAAGTTGAAGAACTATTTGTCAGGTAGAAGTAGAGGATGATGATGAAATACCTAAAATCATAGAACAAGTGAATGTTATAGAGGATAGAGGAGATTATAGAGAAGATAGCCTTGAAGGTTATGAGAACAATATTGATGACAAAGAACAT
>ML778533.1:1211795-1254208 GCA_009831015.1 Picea engelmannii
TCCAGAAAGAAAAATATTGCAGAAACCACAAAATGTGATGTAGGAAGATGGTGTGTAGGAAACTTGTGTTTTCCCTTAACCTATTTTTGGTTATGTTTGCAGATCCAATATTATAGGTGTGTATTGATACCTATGAAAAAGAATAAATAGGTCAATGATGATCATGGATCTAGTGAATATAAAGAAGAAAAGAATGCCCATTTTCCCATGCTAAAATATGGAAAGAAAATAATACAATTTTTGGAGACTTGCTTGAGTACGGTAGAAGATTGAATTCTGAAGGATGGAAGAGATGGTGTGAATACATGCATTAGTATGAGGAACATAATGAAGGATCCCAAATAGTGAATATGACCTTTGACACAATGAATATTATAGAACCCTTGAATATTGTTGTGTTGTAAGTGGACAACATATGCAACAAGTATTGAAGTTTGACCATGCAAATTGAAGTTATGCTTGGATTTGGTTGCAAGATGAAAATGATAATGAATTTTTTGACACAATTAGTATTGAAGATGCGTTAGGATAAGTTGTTGGTCAACCATGTTAGAGAAATTTCTTGTAATTTTTCCATAAAGGATGTATTTATAGAAGAATTTGAGAGTGAGTTGAAAGTGCATAAGATAATGATTATATTGGGATTGTCCATCATCAAGAAAAGTTGTATAAGGGTTGTCTTGTATCAAGAGAATTTTCCTAAGTAACATCACAAGTTGAGAGGAAGGTACTAATAGGAAGAAGACTAGACGTTATGTCTGAAGGAAAAAATTGTATGTCCAACACAAACAAGGGATTGTGATTGGAAGATTAGGAGGTTGTCATGAAACACTTTTCAAAGTATTAAGAAGTTTGAGGTGAATATGGATGCGTTGATGAAAAACAATAAAGAGGAAATTAGGATAAATGAATACTCCATGTTTAGAACTTGAATTGTCTATACATTACAAAGTTACAAGCATAACAAAAATTTAAATGAAGCATTGATATAGTGATGGTGAGGATTGAGAATATGTGGGCATTGAAGCCAGTTGTAAGGAGGAAAATGGGGTAGAAGTAAAGTAGATATTATCTATAAGGAAGTCATGAAGAAATGCATTATTTTAATGCTCATGAAAAATCATATTGTTGTATCATGTGAGTATGCAAAGCAACCATTAGTGATGATGTCAAATAACATTGTTGAATATGATATTGCTAAGAAGGAAATGCACATGAAGATAGAGATGGTAAGATGTCTATGAGGTTTTCCTATCCTCATGACAAGTTGATAAATATTTTCTTTATAAAGGAAATAGAAGAGTAGAGGAATGAGGAACAATGATTTGATGAAAGTTTCATAAGAACAAAGAGCTTAGGTAGGTTTGGAGATTGTTTGTATAGGAAAATAAGTAGCAACGAGTTATGTAGAAGATGGAAAGAGAAGATAAATAAATAATTGCATCCAGAGAGTTAGTTATAAGATGAAGAATGAAGGAAAAACTGAAGTCGATATTGTAAAGAGAAGAAACATTGTTGCGAATATAGTGAAAAATTTGTGAGTTTGTCATTAAGATTTCTTACAAGTTTTCTTACGATTCCCTTGAAAAAATGGATAAAATAAATGATTTTACGTCATGAGTTGTTTTAAAACATATTTTTCGAATTAATTGTTTTTTTAATATTTGTGTTAATAATTCCTTTAGTAATTGAATTATTGGCTATTTTATGTATTTTTCAAATTTTTGATTTTTTTTAATCTTCCAAAGAATTGAATTTTATAAAAAATTTAGTACAAAAAATTTAAGGAATTTTTCATCATCCAAAAATTGCACTATTCATATAGTTTTTTTTTTCTAAACATAAGGAATATTAAAAAATTAAAAAATAATCCTTACAAACACTATCCATTCAAATAAATTAAAAAATGATACTTAATATTATACATTTTATAATTTTGTCATATTTATTTATTAAAGCTATTTTATATATTAAGATTTTTTTGTGTTTGGAAAAAATTAAATAAAAGAAAATCCACCATAATTAAAAATATGTAAGTATTTTAATCATGCCAAATAATTTGTGTACTAAAATATGAAAATTTGTAATTTATTTTATTTATCTCTCTCTCTCTCTCTCTCTCTCTCACACACACACACACACACACACACATATCAATTCGGCCCAAATAATAACAATAACAATGATAATAATATTTATAAAAATAAAATAGGCTTAATAAAATGAAATAACTATTACACGCACTGTTACATGTGTGCATGTGTAATTTGTTGGGTTATTGAATTTAAAAAATAAAACAAAAAATTAATATAATATGATGATGGTGGTTTAGGTCCACTGAGACCAAAATCAGTTTATCGGGCCTTAAGAAAAACAAGAGATTACTTGGGTTTATTTAAAATGTTATTTCGATGCTTGAAAAGCATTAAAAGAAGCGTTCCAAGATCACTAAAGTTTTGATGTCTTAGAAGGTTAGGAAGGTTGGTATTGTGACAAATATTTGGAAATTGAGATCTAATTTGGGTATACACATGACATTATAGGAGAAAGTGTTTTTCATCTTCAACCCTCTAGATGTCACAAAGGTGACAAATTCTCTCTTGCCATGGTGTTTTGGGGATTGTCCAATGTCTAGTTTAACTATGCATCTCATGAGAATTACTACTTATTCTAGCAATATTGATTCTCTTCTTTACATTTTTCAAAACATAGAAATACTTTTGATCTTCAAGGTTAGCGTTAACCACCTCCTTATAATATATTAATTTTATTTTATCCTCTAATTATTTATCACACCATAGATTCTCCTTAAATTTAGCTTGTACAATATTTTTAATATCATCAATATTATGCACAATAACTTCTTTTATTCCGTAATGATTTAGCCAAGGCTTGGCATCATTATGCCATCCCTGCTTGATCCATTGGTGATTTTGTCTAGAGTCTAAAGGAATTTTTGGGAGCCTCTTGTTATCCATGTTTTTAATCTTGTTCTTGTACATTAAGTACCTAATCATAGTTTTTCTCTCAATGGGGGAAAGGCTTGCTTCGATGAGGAGGATAGGATAGGGTGTATTTCCCTTAATTTTGAGATTATAAGTTATAAAGTTCTTTTGGATCTGCTCCATATTTCTCCAGGATTCTCGAGAGATATTGCATCCCCAAACTTCATGATGCAAACCCCCTCCCACTCCTGGAGTCTATGCGACCTCGTGGTTTGAGGATCGTTGATTTCAGGAGATGAAAACAACTCATAGGCCCTTGCTGAGCCTTCAAAGTAATTACCATAGGCCTAAAGTCTCTTCTTCAAGCGAAAACCCCTTTTTTGGGTGTTCTTGTGCACTCGTCAAACCTACCAAATGACTAGAGGCTATGACCATGGGATACAACACTTGCCTCCACAAGATTCGAGACTTTGGAGCTCCTGGGCTTCAGGAGTTCCCACAAACAACACTGCGTTCCTCCTGAACGCCGAAGTGGTGGAGTATCGAACCACTACAAAGATCGACGACTCACAATGTCTGCACAAATCTACGGTTGTGATGGAGTGGGGAGTTCAGGCTTTGGCAAGTTGGTCTGCTCTAACCTACAATGATCCCAGAGAGTCAAACTCTAAATATGATAAGACGGTTCACATTCTTCCATAGATCAATGACTCCTATGTACTTTGCACTTCTGTGGATTCAGAGGTTTTGGTGGTACCTTTTATCTAGCCTTTCGGAGGGCTGGACCACCAAACAACCAAAAAATATAGATCGAAGGCTCCCGATATTTGAGGGATGAAAGGTTCATATCTAGCTTCAGACTCTGGGAGTCTGAGTGTTTTAACACTACAACTCCTCACTACCCCAAAACGCCGAAGTAACAGAGGCTCCCTCTGCTTGCCACGTGTCTTCCTTTAGATCGACGACTATGATGGATCCCAGCCTTCGAGGCTTCCACAATCCTTTCTCCTGGTGACCTTTTGCTTCTTTCCTCCGGAGTACAGGTTCTCTGGACCTCTAGGTTGGCTTCCACGTGTCTCCCTTCTGATTCAAAATCCATATCAACTCTAGACTTCGAGACTCCGGAGAGATTGAACCTTACTTCCCACTATTCTCCTGAACCCTTGGTCTTTCGGATCCGACGATCTGTTGACACGTGTCCTTTGGAACAGACGATGGCAATTTGATCTACCTTTGGGACTTCAGGGATCTGTTGATGGGTCCTAGATCCATTTACTCAACAATAGCAACCAAATTTGCCACCAAGGCCCAATTAGACTCTGCAGCGTTTAATAGTGCAATGGTTCTCTAGATATTGCGATTTGGTCAATTAATCGATGGGCTTTATGTTTACTTGCAAATGTGTCTCCTTCAGTTTGGACTTCCTCTTTTTGTATTTTCTCTTAGGTGGGACCGATGTAAGATTGTAAGCTGGTATAAACCAACTTTGCCACAAAACAAGATTAAGTTTAACTACTAGAGAAGAGGTTGAGCTTGGGATAACCCGCTACTCAAGCATGTAGATGACAACTTTATACCACATGCCTAGTACTAATACGTTAACTGTTTGAGAATCCAATTACCGTCTGAGAAACTAATTATCAGAAAGAAAACACATATGCGATAAGATAATGGCAAGAAAAATAATTCACCTACTCTAATCATCCATCACATAATAACACAACGATTCATCTTCATCATTAAAGAAAAGACCAGTAAATCATTGCATCAGATAACTTAACAATATATTTAATAGCTCTTACTCATTACAACATCCATTCATGAGATGAGATAGGAAATAATTCTTCTCCATGTCCAATCACACATGCATTTGATGAAAATATAACTTGTCTCTGGTCCAGAAGGACTTCTCTATTAAAGGTAGCTCAAAAATAATTCTTAACAAAACCAAAAAAGAAGAGTTTCTTGCAACAACCATCAACCCTTGACTAATCGGTCGATGCTCTTATTTATAACATAAAATTAACTAAACATAATGGCTAAAGTGCAGTTAAAGAAAACAAAACTCGCCACGTGGTGTTCTCTCATAACATTTTTCCAACAGTCATCTCAAGATATCACTTTGAAAGGGTGGCTTTTCTCATACTCCGACCAACTAATGAACAAATCCTCCCTGGTGTGGGTGTATGGAAATCTGTGTTTTTCCATCGAGGTTGCGTAAATTTCTCTTATCTCTATTGCATGCACATGATATTTAACTAAACTGGCACTCAACTGTTGCAAGATGGCCCGAGCTTTGATCAAGTGTCCCATAAACCATCGCACATGACCCGACTCTCTTGTTTCAGTCACCTTTTCTATTTCTTTGGCCCACGATGAATCTTTCTCAGTGTGCGATTTGACCATGTCGTGCAAGTCATCGATGTCATCGAGTGTGCCGAACACGAGGAGTCTGATATCTTTAATCACTTTGTTGATTTTCTGTCCCATCTTCTCTTGGATTTCTTGGTGAGGTTACTGAGCCATTTTTGCTCAATACTTGGAGGCATCTTTCCTGCCATCAAAATTGAAATCATTTAGAAATTGAGTATAAAACAACCCTTGTCAAAATATATGTATAAAGTGTAAGTGTGAAGAATCTAGACTGGTGCATACTGTAAAGCTTGCTAAACCTGGTCATTTGATACTTACGTGATCTCTACAATCCTTCGAATTTCTTGCACCGCTTCTGTTAGTGTCGTCATATTTTCTCTAGTTAGAGTGGGTTACATCCACATGCCACAACATGAAATATCAGGTATGAAAAAATATAAGAGTTGAAGTTATGCCAGTGGCTGGTTGGCCCTTGGAGTCGGGAAAGTATGTCAGAGCCAAACATGTGCTGAAAGTACAAGTATAATCCAAAAGAAACGGATCCTGTCATAAGGGCAGTCGTTAGGCGCTTCAGGTCGAGGCAAGTTGTGCAAACAAAAGTCTCATCATCAAGTGCATCAACCATCATCGGCTCATCATGAAGGCTGTGGAATTGAAAAATCGAGGTGATCATACCACACACCCTCTGCAACTCCTATCAGCTACACCTCACACGCCTCGGAACATACTCGTCGTGCAGATGTGCCACAATTTATTTTTAGTTTTCTTAAAAACATCTCGTCGCCAGGAATCCAATGTTCCCTAGCATGTTTCCACTCACTGCTCTCTCTGCTATAAATTCTCGATGTCCTATATGTGTTATACTCACTAGCTGAGCTTGTGCATTATTGGTAATTCTTCTCGCGAGCTCAGTCTGATCAAAATTTCTAATTGCGTCCCTTGTGAAGTTGCTCACGCATAAGACAGATACGCTATTACACCATCAAAACTCCTCAAAATGCAAGACAAGGCGTACAAAGTAGCCAAAGTGCCAGGCTTGAGTCCCAAAATGCTTGGAATTCATTTTTAATCACCGTGGGCATTCCCGAGGCTTCAAAGGGAGATTCCTACCTTTGCATGGAAACGATGGTATCGCCCGGTGCGGAGGCCAAAGTGGAAGAAGTTGTTCCATAAGGACTAAGTTTGGAATACAACAAATACCCCGGAGAAGGGGGAGGCCAAGGAAAAACAAGGAGGCAGGGGAAAACCAAATCCTGATCGAGTTGTGTGCAAGGTTGACCGTCGAGAATTTTTTTATATGTGCCATATGGCTAGAACCTGTCGAAGCCAAAAGTTAGGGGAGTGGGAGCATAACGAGGAGGATAGATGCCTCGGGTTATAACATTCGAGAGCTGACTCAGTAGTTGGAGGAGGCCCAACTCGCCATTGCTGAACTTTACCAGAAAAATAGAGAATTACCACGACAATTGGCAGCAAAGACCCTTGAGGTGTCAGCATCACAAGGTCGTGAAGGGAAAGTAACATGGCTCAAGAGACAGCTTCAGGAAGCACAAGATACAATTGTGTAGTTGTGCGAAGCACAAAGGGTGTCAAAAGTACAAAAAATGAAAACATCTCAGGGAGCGTGAAGCATCTAGGGAGTAAGTCCACGTGAAGAGGAGGCATGATTGATGAGTTCTAATTTTATTTGTATTCTTAGATGTGGCACAAAATATTGATAGTTTTCCTTTTTTTGAAAATTTTCATGTTCTTAATGTAAACTCGGATGATTGTCCAAAAGGGGTAGAAGATGTCTCTTGTATGTAATCTAAGCTCGAAAGGAAACTAATATAAAGTCTTGAAACTTTTGACGAAAGGATTCTGGTTGCAGTGGTTGGATGCATCGTTTCTTCTCTTTGCGTGTATGTCTATTGTGTTCTTCATCCAAATTTTCTTGTAAGTTAGCCCCGAATTTATACTTAGTGGTATTTTCAATGATATCCTTCTGTGAAAAACCTCCAACACTGATTGATTTCAACATACGGTGCTGACGTGGCACTACTGGCTCGGGATACGTGGCACCGAAGACCTAGAGCTTAGATCACGGGTATTGGTCGGACTTGGGACTTTATTCAAGTTATGCATTCTAAACTAACCTTGGGAGTGCCGATGCCTGAAAGGTATCAGTGATCGGTGTCTAGAGATAAATCTACCGTGTATTTTCTTGTGCGTTATCATCCTCAAAACTCTCGATGCCGAAAATGTTTTGGAAGTCGACGATTGGAGGAAAACCTATAATGTAGTCAGGATGTTCATCGCGATTTGATATTTTCTGATTTTGCTAAGCGTGTCGGGTATCGACCATCGATGATATCATTTCTTTCTTTGTTCAATGCTTACTCTTTTAGTCTTTTACCACCGCCAAAGAGATTAGTCATCGGTGATATCCTTTGCGTGATGCCTGTCACAAGTGAAAACTTCCTTCTACCAACGCTGATTGATTTCGGCACTCGACGACTTCGGTTTTTCTGAGTGATTTTCCTTGATCCTTTAAAACTTTTTGATTCCCAAATTGGACGCGTCAGGTGAAACGGTTTTAGCTATTGACTCTTCTTAAGAAGTTAAGTCTTTTAAGTCGTGGGTTTTCATGGATTCAGGGAAACACTTAAAGACTTAATGAGAGTAAAAAAGTCAAGAAAACACAATAATTTCCATAATGAAGATGAATCAGACAGTGCAAAAAGATCAAGTGGTACCCAAAAAGCAAAATTTGACATAGACTTTTTAGACTGTGTTGAGTGCTCAACAAATGGCGACTAACTGGGCAAAAGAAAAATCTCTATTCCTCCTTCAAGCTCGGCTGATGCAAAAGCTGGTGGAGAACTTATCTAGTTTTAAATCAGAGCCTCTTTTACCCTTGCATTTGAAATTCTCCAGTTGATGCTTCCGGGTCTGCCTGTGGGTTTTTCCACCTTTATTCCTCCTTCATTTTTTGTAACCCTGACTCATGCCCTTTTTGACAAAATTTAGGAAAGTATTCACCGGCATTAAGCCTTTAGTTACCTTTAATCACTTGCTACGGTGTTGCTCTGCTGCCAGCGAGCGTCCATAGCCTCGAAAAAGTCACCCCGACATCACAGACCTTTCTCCGCTGCCAGCGAGCATCCATAGCTCCGACGGAGTTATCTGCATACCCTCTCCTGCTGTTCACTCATTTGATAAAGTAAATTTTATTTCGGCAGAATGCCCTGAGTGATTGGGAGTGGATGATGTCTGTTTATTTGCAAAATGAGATGGTTAAGGTGAATCCTTTGCTAGCTTTGTCTTCGGGGTTCATGTATTCCTTTTCAGATTACCAAATTTCCCTTAAGGTTTCACCAGACCACCAGGCAGACACTTCTGCATTTCTCCAAAGGTGTTCATTTGCGCATGTTAGATAGAGGACTCCTCAGAGAAACCGCAGGTTCCCCGACGCTTTCTCGTGTTGTATGTGAGCGATGAATTAGGAACAGAGTTCGCCATGTCGCATGATGTGAGGTCAAACATTGTATTTCTAAACACAACCTTCAAAAGTGCAAAGAAATAAAACAACAAAGAAAAATAAAAAATGTATTTCGCAATGGAACTATCTAAAAAAAAAATTATGAAAGCACGCACACAAACATTTTTTTTTTTTAATAGAAATATTTTTTTAGGGCTTGTCCATTTATTGGGAGGGTGTCAGGTTCCCCCCTCAGATTCTATAACCGATAAGTGCCTACCCCAATCTTCTCAGCCACTTGGAAAGGTCCAAGCCATAGGTTCTAAAACTTAGAGTGTTTGCCTTTAGGCTCGTTTGCTCTATCCCATTTTAGGACTATGTCTCCTGCTTCAAAATTATTTTCCTTGGCCTTATGCTTGTCAAACCATATTTTCACTATCTGTTGGTGGGATATGCATTTTGATTTATCCTTTTCCCTTTCTTCCTCCAACATAAGAAGGGTGTCGATTCTCTGTTGTATGACTGATGAAGGTTGTCCCATGGCATCTTGGGCCAGTTGAAGAGATGGAAGATAAAGCTCATTCGGGAGAATGGATTCCTACCCATATACCAAAAAGTACGAGGAATTTCCTATAGCTTCCTTGGGTGTGACCCTATCGACCCATAAAGCGTTGCGGAGTAGATTATTCCAATTCCTTTGGTTGTATGCAACCGTTTTCTTCAATATCCTCACTAGGTTTTTATTAGTTGATTCTGCCACTCCGTTTCCCTGTGATAATAATTCATAGAGTACCTAATTATGATTCCTTTGTCTAGAGAAAACTTTGTCAACAGGGTGGAAGAGAAGTAAGCTGCATTATAAAAAACTAGTACAGAAGGGACACCAAACCTTGTGATTAGTTGTTGTTTTATGAATTGAATTACCACCTTCTCGTTTACATGAGTCAAAGGGATGGCCTCTGCCCATTTCGTGAAATAATTGGTGGCAGTAAGTATATACTTATGTTTTTTTGAAGAGCTTGGTGTAATTTCTCCTATGATATCTAACCCCCATTGCTCAAAAGGCCTAGAAATAGTCACTGGTTGGAGTGGAACTGCTGCTCTCTTCTCTCTCCTAGCGCTTATCTGACAAGTTTTACAGTTTCTAGAGTAAGTGTGAGCATCCTTGAACAAAGTGGGCCAATAATAACCAGCTCTCAGTATCTTATGAGTGGTGGTGTTTCCAACAAATTGTCCCCCGACAGGGCCATCATGGAGTTCCCTCAGAACTTTGTCCACATCTTCACGTTTGAGACATCTTAAAATCACCCCATCATAATTGACTCGGAAGAGTATCGAATTTATGAGGCGATATTGTGCAGATTTTAAATTGAGAGCTCTCCTTTCCCTAGGATTGGGATTTTTTGGGCAAGTCCAATGGTGCAAGAGATAAGTCAAATTCTCATACCAAGACTTTGGTCCTGAGGAAGTGTATGAAGCTTCACCACACCATAATGCCATTTCATTCTCCCATCCGACGTCTTCATTTACTTGGTCTTGGGCTTCAGCTGCAAGCTTGCATAACCCTTTCCCTTTAACTAGTTTGGCAGGTTTTATATCCAGATCAAATTCTTGAACTACTACCATTCAGTTCCGTCTTCTTTCTCCCATCTCTTTTTGAGTGAACAAGGATCAGACTGTAGGATGAGGTACGATTACTTTGGTATGGTTCTTGAGGATGTAAGATCGGAAGTGATTTACTACTTTATATACTGCATAGGCTTGTTTATCTATAGCAAGATAATTGAGTTCGGCTCCTTGGAGGTTAGTTCTCATGAAAGACACCAGGACCTCATTGTTTTCACCATCCTTCTGAGTCAATACTACATCTATCGATTGGTCAGAAGTGAAAGTATAGAGGAAGAAATCTCTGTTAAAATCGGGGCTTCGTAACATGAGGGCTTGAGATATAGCAGTTTTAATATTGTTGAAGGAATCCTTTCGTTCATCATACCACTTAAATTCAACATATTTGCAAATCATTTTTTGTAGTGGTCTGACAGTCTCGGCGAAATCAGGTGTGAATTTTCTTACAAAATTGATTTTCCCGAAGAAGGATTGCATTTTATTTTTGTTGTGAGGTAAAAGGATTTGAGTTATAGATTTGACTCGCTCATGGTCTATATGAATGTTGGCTTGGGATATAATATGACATAATAGCTTTCCTTCCTCCACACCAAAGATAGTTTTCTTAGGGTTTAAAGATATACTGTATTTTCTACACCTTTCAAAAATTTGGGTTAGGTGTTGGATGTGATCCTCTCCGTTCTTTGAATAGATAGTTACATCGTCCAGATACACTACCGCACACTTGTTGATCAGTTCTCGAAATGCTATGTCCATTTCCCTTTGGAAGGTTTCCCCTACGTTGGTTAACCCGAAGGGCATTTGTTTGTAAGCGAAAGTTCCCCACTTGGTTCGGAAGTTAGTTTTCAAATGGTCTTACTCTAATCACACCAAAACTTGGTTGTAACCCAAGAAACCATCCAGTAGAGAGAAAACCTCAGAGCCAGACACGGTCTGCAAGATTTTCTCCATTGGTGGGACTGGGTAGTTGTCCTTTTCTGAAGCTCTGTGAGGTTTCTAAAATCTACACATAATCAGATTTATCTAGAATTTTTCCTCACAGGAACCAAATTTGCAACCCATGCGGAATGCCTAACCTGGAAGATAATTTTGGCATCGAAAAGTTTCTTCAACTCCTGACACATGAGAGGTTCCAGGGATGGGTGATACTTCTAGAGCTTCTATTGGAAGGATTTAACTTCAGGTTTTAATGATATAGTGTGTTGAATGATACGGGTGTCATAAGTTTTCAGATCTCGATAGGACCATGCAAAGACATATTGATATTATCTGAATAGTTTGGGATAAGCCTTTCTTTCCTCTTTAGATATAGTCTTACTGATATTTATATTCTTTGGGTTTTCTAGGGTTCTAAGATTTATAGTTTCATGCATGGGACAAGAACTATTGGTCTTAGCATTTTTGGGCCCCTTAAATCGTTCTTTCAGGTCAGAAAGATTTTCTAAATTGGCTACCCCTTTCAGGATGACGTGAGACTTCGACTTGTCAGTTGGTTGACATGTCTGGGGATCAATTTTTGTTGATTGCTCCTGGAATACTTCATCATCAATAGCTAAGTCCCTGAAATTATCTTGGTTAGTCAGAAATTTTATGATCTGTTCACCCCCTTCAAAGACCTTCCAATTAGAAATGTTGTTAGGCACCGATGGTTTGTAGAGTAGCTCCACCGTGAATCGGGAGGCTTCATAATACTCTAGGGGTGATAGCCTTGAAGTAGTTGTGGCCAAGGAATCAACAAGGATATTCTTTGCTCTGGGGATCACTGTAATATTGAAAGCTTCAAAATTATCTATTAACCTATGCACTTCCTGTTGATAATTCTTTAGGTGTGGAGAATTGCAATGTATAGTATTCCTTACTTGCCTAATGATAATCTCAGAATCTCCAAAAACCTTCAATTCTTTGATGTTTAAGTTTATGGATTTCTTTAGTCCTTGTACTAGAGCTTCATACTCGGAAATGTTGTTCGTGTAGACGAACTCAAGTCTACAGGATAGGAAATGACGTTTACCCTTTGGATCAATGAGGATGCATCCTGCCCCAGATCCTTCCAATGATTTAGATCCATCAAAGTATATGGTCCAGATCTGTGAGTGAAAGTTATCTGTTTTCTCTTTCTTATTACCTTCTGACTCCCCTATCTTTTTTTCTGTGATTTCTAGCACGGGTCCTTGACAGAGGAGAGTTTATTCTATCGATATCAGCGATTTATCTTTAAAAACCATTTCATAGTTCTAAGTGAGAGGGACATCAGATGAGAGAGGGGGGAAGTTCCCGAAGCAGGATTCATAGAAATAATTGCCTAGCATAGCGAAATCTGTCGATGAGGATTCGTTCAAAGTTTCTAGGTTAGTGACAGTATGTTTCAGATACCTTTCCCTATCGATTTTTATCATATTCTTGTATCCCTTCAGCGGTAACCAAAGGTGTGCCCAGTTTGTACTAAAGTATCTATTTAACTTTTAAGACCAATCTTGGATTAATAACAACCCATAATCTTATGGGATATCTACTACGATAATATCAATTACTTGCACAAACTTAGGATGTGTCGCTATTATGATCATTACATATTTGAGTTCTCCCATGACTTTGACTTGGGTTTTGTCTAGTTGTATTACATGTTTATCGCTTTTGAGAGGAAGATCATTTAATTTCTTGCAAATAGACAAGGGCATAACGTTGGAAGATGCTCCTGAATTGACCAAACAATTGTGGAGGTTCCTGTTGAAAACTTCAAACGTTAAAAGGAATGGTGGTACAAAAGGTTTTCCCTTCTTATCTTCTGAGAAAGTGTTCACAGTTGGTTTATTTATGAGATCTGTGGAAGTTAGATTTCTTTTTTGTTCATTACTTGTCGTAGGGTTTTCTACTAATTTCAAATCTTGTAGTAGGAAGTATTTTTGCTGAGGGATTCTCCATATGTCCATAACTGATATATTAGCCTTCAACTTCTTCAAATATTCAACTACGTTGTAATCTAGTTTGGGCGATTCTCGGGTATGGATGCTTATAGGGTTCTTATGGGGAGTGAAAGGTGCTTTCGGGTGATTGGGATTTGATCTTCCTCCTAGAGTTTGGGTAGTAGCAGTATATTTTGAGACAGGTGGACCTTTAATTCATGTTTGCACAACCGAGACTTCTACGGGTGGTTCTTGAACCTGAAATAGGTCGTTAGAAGGAATAATTAGGTCAGGATCCCATATAAGCATGGCTGTATCTTCTAGTGGATCAATCTCTTCTTGATCATAAACATTCATAACTAAATCGCTTGGTTGTTTAGTTAGGGAAACCTTGTCTAGAAACCGATTGGCCATCAAATTCATAGCATGGACCCATTGAGGGTAGTCTCTTTCAGAGTGGTTTTCTTGATGATAAGTACAAAAAGAGTCAGATGCTACATTTCACAGATCGATATTTAAGTTAGCTGGGGGAGGTTCAATTTCTTTGAACAGTGGGTTTCTTTTAAAGAAAGGTTTATAAGGCCTTGGGCCTTGGTGTCCTTCCCCTGCGTTTCTCTTCATGTATATGATCTCATTTGATAATTTCTTAACCATGCATTGTAGGTCTTCTATGTATCCATTCCCCTTTTCGGGAGCTTGTTCTGCTTGTTTCCCTGGCGGTCTAGTCAAAAGGAGTCCTCTCCTGGGAGGGGGTTGAACTTCTTTCTTAACCAAAGAGACCTGGTATTATTTACACCCTTTCATCTGGAACTCTATCATTTTGGATTCTTCAAAATTCTCAGCTAAGGTTCATTTGGCAACCCTCTTCACAAACATGGAAATAGAAGCTGGGAGAGCATTAGCATATACTTTGATTTACAACTCCTGAGTTGGTTTAGCTTTGGGCTGAAATTTGTTTAAGATGGTTGTGAATATTTGATTGAAATATTTAACCTTCTCCTTTGAGCTCATGGTGGCGGCGAATAATTCAACCATCAAAGCTCCTATAGTGGTTTCTTCGACAAATTTATCTAAAAAATCCTTCTGAAACTTGGTCCAACTAGTTATGGATCCTACAGGTAAGTTAAAATACCATGTAGAGGATGCGTTCTCAAATGTGTAGGGGAAAATCCTGCATACTACGTCTTCATGTTGAACATTCATAAGTCTGATCACTAGTATGAATTTCTTGATATGATCTTCAAGTAATCGTGAGGTTTCAGGGTAGAACTTAGGAAGTAACTTCTCTAGATGTCAAGGAAGATTATGGACTGGTGTCGGGATGGCCAAAGCATCTCTAGACAACCAAGTTTGATTATTCTATGGTGGGTTTCCCCTTTCTTCATCATGGTCATTGTTACCTTCCATGCCTTCGAATCTTGAATTAAACTCTTCCTCTTCCGAAAAATCGTCTGGTTTAGAGATGTCCCCGACTGGCGTTTCAGGGATCAGGTCAAGAGGGTGTTCGATTTCGGTGAGAGAGAAATCTACTAGGTCTTCTAATGTGTGCACAAAAAATTCGTCGGGAGTATTGACCATTGGTTTTCTTACTTGTTTTCTTTGAGGAAGTATCAGAGAAAAAGACAATGCACCGATCTGTCGGGCGTAGGCCCTTGTGATTCTTCTGAATTGATTTAATTCCTCGTGAGGGAGAGCATAAGATATGTCAGGGAAATAATGTTCTTCCTCGAGCTTGGGTGAGTTACTCATTTCAGGCGTATTCAATGTGTGTTCACTGTCTTGGGAATGACTAGCCATGCATGTTGGCTATTTTGAATCTACAGGCTGTCTGAAATATTATACGAAATATGTATTCAACCATTCATTCTTTCAGGCCCTCCTTCTAGCGCCAATTCTGTTGATGGGTCCTAGATCCCTTTACTCAACATTAGTAACCAAACCCACCACCGAGGCTCAATTAGACTCTGCAATTTTTAATAGTGGAATGGTTCTCCAGATCTTGCGATCCGGCCAATTAATCGATGGGATTTATGTTTTCTTGCGAAGGCCTCTCCTTCAGTTTGGACTTCCTCTTTTTGTATTTTTTCTTAGGTGGGACCGATGTAATATTGTAATATAGTATAAACCAACTTGGCCACAAAATAGGATTAATTTTAACTACTGGAGAAGAGGCTGAGCTTGGGATAACCCGCTACTGAAACATGCAGACGACAATTTTATACCATAGGCCTAGTACTAATACGTTAACCGTGTGAGCATCCAATTACTATCTGAGAAACTAATTATCAGAAAGAAAACACATATGTGATAAGAAAATGGCATGAAAAATAATTCACCTACTCTAATCATCCATCACATAATAACACAATGATTCATATTCATCACTAAAGAAAAGAACAGTAAAACATTGTATCAGATAACTTAACCATAGATTTAATAGCTCTTACTCATTACAACATCCATTCATGAGACGAGATAGGAAATAATTCTTCTCCACGTCCAATAACACATTCATTTGATGAAAATATAACTTGTCTATGGTCCAGAAGGTCTTCTCTATTAAAGGTAGCTCAGAAATAATTCTTAACAAAACCAAAACATAAGAGTTTCTTACAACAACCATCGACCCTTGACAAATCAGTTGATGCTCTTATTTATAACATAGAATTAACTAAACATAACGGCTAAAGTGCAGTTAAAAAAAAAAAAACTCACCACGTGGCATTCTCTCCTAACAATTTTACCACAATCATCTTAAGATATCACTTTGAAAGGGTGGCTTTTCTCATACTCCAACCAACTAATGAACAACTCCTCGCAGGTGTGGGCGTATGGAAATCTGTGTTGTTCCATCGGGGTTGTGTAAATTTCTCTTATCTCTATTGTATGCACCTGATACTTAACTAAACTGGCACTCAACTGTTGCAATATAGCCCGACCTTTGATCGGGTGTCCCGTAAACCATCGCACCTGACCAAGCTCTCTTGTGTCTGTCACCTTTTCTATTTCTTTGGCCCACGATGAATCTTGATCAGTGTGCGATTTGACCATGTCGCGCAAGTCATCGATGTCATCGGGTGTGTTGAATGCAGGGAGTCTGATATCCTTCATTACTTTGTTGATTTTCTGTCCCAGCTTCTCTTGGATTTCTTGGTGAGGTTACTGGGCCATTTTTTCTCAATACTCGGAGGCATCTTTCCTCCAATCGAAATTAAAATCATTTAGAAATTGAGAATAGAACAACCCTTGTCAAAATATATGTATAAAGTGTAAGCGTGAAGAATCCAGACTGGTGCATACCTGTAAAGCTTGCTAAACCTGGTCGTTTGATACTTACGTGATCTCTACAATCCTTCGAATTTATTGCACCGCTTTTGTTAGTGCCATCATATTTTATCTAGTTAGAGTGGGTTACATCTGCGTGCCACATCATGCAATATCAGGTATGAAAAAATATAAGAGTTGAAGTTACGCCAGTGGCCGGTTGGCCCTTGGAGTCAGGAAAGGATGTCAGAGCCAAACATGTGCTGAAAGTACAAGTATGTTCCAAAAGAATCAGATCCTGTCATAAGGCCAGTCGTTAGGCGCCTCAGGTCGAGGCAAGTTGTGCAAACAAAAGTCGCATTAACAAGTGCATCAACCATCATCGGTTCATCATGAAGGCTGGGGAATTGAAAAATCGAGGTGATCATACCACACACCCTCTGCAACTCCTATCAGTAGCACCTCACATGCCTCAGAACATACTTGTCGCGGGGATGTGCCACATTTTTTAGTTTGCTTCAAAACATCATGTCGCCAGGAATCCAGTGTTCCTTGGCACGTTTCCACTCACTGCTCAATCTGTTATAAATTCTTGATGTCCTGTATGTGTTCTACTCACCAGCTGAGCTTGTGCACTATTGGTAATTGTTCTCGTGAGCTCAGTCTGATCAAAATTTTTGATTGGGGCCCTTGTCAAGTTCCTCATGGATAAGATAGATATGCTATTGCACCATGGGAACTCCTCAAAATGCAAGACGGGGCGTGCAAAGCACTCGAAGTGCCAGGCTTGAGCCCCAAAATACCTGGAATTCATTTTTACTCACTGCGGGCATTCCTGAGGTTTCAAAGGGAGATTCCTACCTTTGCATGGAAATGATGGTATCAACTGGTACATAGGTCGAAGTGGAATAAGTTTCACCGGAAGGACTAAGGTTGGAAGCCACGTCTAGCCAACAACAAATACCCCAGAGAAGGGGGAGGCCAAGGAAAAATAAGGAGGCAGGTAAAAACCAAATCCTGATCGAGTCGTGTGCAAGGGCAACTGCCGAGAAAAAACTTATAGGCACCATCTCGCTAGAACCTGTCGAAGCCACAAGTCGGGGGAGAGGGAGCATAACGAAGAGGACATATGCCTCAGGTTCTAATGTTTGAGAACCGACTCAATAGATGGAGCAAGCCCAAATCGCCATTGCTGAACTCTACCAGGAAAATAGAGAATTGAGATGACAATTGGTGGAAAATACCCTTGAGGTGTCAGCATCGCAAGGTCATGAAGGGAACATAACATGGCTCAAGAGACAACTTCGGGAAGCGAAAGATACAATCATGCAGCTACGTGAAGCACAAAGGGTGTCATAAGAAGAAAAAATGAAAACATCTCAGGGAGCGCGAAGAAGCCGAGGAGAAAGTCTGGGTGGAGAGGAGGCATGATTGATGAGTTCTATTTTTTTTTTTATTCTCAGACGTGGCACAAAATCTTGATAGTTTTCCTTTTTTTGAAATTTTTCATGTTCTTAATGTAAACCCGACTGATTGGCCAAAAGGGGTAGAAGATGTCTTTTATATGTAATCTAAGCTCGACGGGAAACTAGTATAAAGTATTGAAATTTTTGACGAAAGGATTTTGGTTGCAGTGGTTGGATGCATCGTTTCTTCTCTTTGCGTGTATATCTATTGTATTCTTCATCCAAATTTTCTTGTAACTTAGCCCCAAATTTATACTTAGTGGTGCTCAGAGTTACTTTGTATTTTCTTTGATATCCTTCTGCGAAAAACCTCCGATGCCGATCGATTTAATCGTATGGTGCTGAAATGGCACTACTACCTCGGGATATGTGGCACCGAAGACCTGGGATTTAGATCGCGAGTATTGGTCAGGCTCAGGACTTTATTCAAGTTATATGCTCTAAACGTACCCTGGGAGTACCGATGCCCAAAAGGTATTGGTGATCGACGTCTGGAGACAAACCTACCACATATTTTCTTGTGGGTTATCGTTCTCAAAACTCCCGATGCCGAAAATGTTTTGAAAGTCGACAATCGGAGGAAAACCTCTAGCATAGTCAGGATGTTCATCGCGATTTGATATTTTCTGATTTTGCTAAGCATGTCGGGTATTGACCATCGATGATCTCATTTATTTCTTTTTTCAATGCTTACTCTTTTAGTCTTTTACTGTTGCTGAAGAGATCGGTCATCGGTGATATCCTTTGCGTGATTCTTGTCATGAGTGAAAACTTCCTTCTGTCGTCGATGATCGATTTCGACGCTCGACGACTTTGATTTTTCTGAGTGATTTTCCTTCATCCTTTAAAACTTTACGATTCCAAAATTGGATGCATCGGGTGAAATGGTTTTAGCTATTGATTCTTATTAATATGTTAAGTCTTTTAATTCGTGGGTTTTCATGGATTCAGGCAAACTCTTAAAGACTTAATGAGAGTCAAAAGGGAAAGAAAATGCAACAATTTCCACAATGAAGAAGAATCAAACAGTGAAAAAAGATCAAGTGGTACTCAAAAAGTAAAATGTGACATAGAAGTTTTAGGGTGTGTTGAGTGCTCAATAGGATCCCGATTCCTCCACTCTCCAAAACTCCCGAATGCATGAAGTCCAAAGGAATTCAAGAGTTATCCCCCATGCAACTCTTCTAGATCTTACGGCCGTCAGAACTCTGGTGAAACCCTAAATGGAGGTTGACCGTTGATCTTCTATCCTCGATGACTTGTCCTCCCGAACACGAAGTATTGATGATTTCACAAGGATAAACCTCATGCTACTCCACCAGATCAAATGGTGGCAAATGATCCTGGATCCTCCTGAATGTATCTCATCCATTCAACTTTTATATAATAAAAATTCTTCCCTTTCAAGGTGTTGATTTTTCAATAAACTAGGTTAAGCAAGAAGTTCATTCCATTTTAGCATTTAACCATAACCATAAATGTTGCAGCAACCAAGATCACAAGAAGAAGCACCATGCACAAGAACACAAGAATTACCCTGGGAAAACCTTCTCAACAAGGGAAGAAAACCCAGCCAAATCCTTTGCTAAATTATTCAAGAGAAATACCTTCACCACCAAGATAAACCCTATCACACAAGAGGGTGCTCAAACCCTAGAACTCTAGTTCCCAAGAGAGGTGCACACTTTTCCCAAAGAACTAGTGTACTTGCTGAAATTTCCAAACTCACAAGAAAGATGTGATACCACAGTGGGGAATCATCCTTTACTTATATTAGACTTGTCCTATCAACAAAAGTGTCTATTGGCACAATAGGGATGACCTCTCTAAGTCACATTATTGTTATTATTATTATTATTATTATTATTATTATTATTATTAATATTGACCAGATTAATTCTCTTTTACATATATTATTAATTACATTAAGGTGGGGCCAACCTGTACCCTTTACATAACAATTAGGGTTACAGGTAGGTTCGACTCTTGAACAATATGTATAGCAAAGGATTTGATACACCCACTAGTGCTCATCCACTAGGGGCACATCCATAGGGATGTCATATCTCTGGTTCACTGCATTACACAGAAGAACCATATCTTCACACATTTAGCTATGCTCATCCATAGGCATGTCCTGTTGTCCCTTGGTTATGGAAGGAAGTGAAGTACAAGGAAGAAAAGGTAAAAAGTGAGCTTCACAAGAGACACAGTGACTGTCACTGGGTCTAAGTGAGCAAAAGAGCAGAAAAGATGGAGCGAAGTGTGTAAAAGCAATCCGTTGGATGAGGAGATCGAGGATGACAGATAAACAAGGGAGATGGATCGAGAACAACTGAGAAAGTGGAAAAATCCATCGTTGGATGCTTTGGAGCACCGCGTGAGAAGAAAGTAAAGACAAGCTGGCGAAGCCTGGAAAAAGAGGGTCAAGTTGACTTAGGGTTTTAGAAACCTAGGGTTTTGGTATTTAGGGTTTTGGCACCTAGGTTTTGACCTAAGGTTGTCGGTGAGTGATTGTAATGTATTAATAAAGATCGAGAGAACCTGGGTCAGTTGTTTCATGATATATTGAGCATTGTTATAGCTCCATTGAGAGAGAGGATTGTATTGTAGGATCTTCAGCTGTGTGCGAAGGTCAAGGCCTACAGCTGGGTGCGCATGAAGGCGAGAGAAAGAGAGAGAAGAAAGAATATTTGCTAGCTGAGAGTGAAGACAAGAACTATATGTTTTTCCTTAATAAATCATAAGCACAGTTCTATGGACGTAGCCCTAGAGAGAGGGTGAACCACGTATACCTTGTGTTGTGGATGTGTGATTGATGCTTTGATCTCTGTTGCTGTTATTTTGTTGTTTGCATTGCTTTATTAGATCAGATCTATAACTACGTAGGGTAGATCTAGCTTGATAAGTGATAAGTGCATATTGTGTTTCTATTCTATTAGATCCACTTGATATTCCCCTGGTTGTAGACATCTTTGTCCTGCAACCCCCTCATAGCTGCTTTGGGTGAGACTGCATCTACTTCGTAGGTGCTGCCAAAAGGGCTAGTAGCTAGGGATTTGTTGGTGTGCTCTTGGAGTGAACCCTGGGTCTACCCCTATTCCAACACATCCACTCTACAGATCTTATTTCCCACTGCCTCACATATGATAATCATCTGGATTCTTCTCGTCAACTCTGCTGCTCAGAGGAGGCTAATACATCATCTTCATTTCTGTTCACATGACGATGCACCCAGGACTTTGGGATTTCACACGTTCACCTTGTGCTCAGCCACATGTATGTCTAACTCTACAGATCACCTTTCCCACTGGATAATCATATGGATTTCTTCTCAACTCTCTGAATGGAGGAGGTTATCTCTACGTTCCTAGCTTTGTCTTAGGAAGGAACCACGTACCCTTCTTAGGGGTTTTGTCTCAGGTTTGTAAGTTGAGAGAAAGACTCACATAGCTGCAATGATCCACATCTCATAGGTTTGTAAGCTGGAGAATGTCTCACATAGCTTCATTCATAAACACTCTCTCTCATCTAGGGAGTCATTCTTCATCATGCCAAGTCTCACACAAATGTTCTCTGAATTTTGTTTTTGGATGGGGTCATCAATACTCCCTCTCAATTAGGAAGGCATTTTTCACCAAGTTAATCTGGTGCAGATGTTTGTAATCTAATCATGTGTAGGAGGGTACTGTATGTGTATGATTTTCCTCTACATAATATCTTTGATATAAGGATATTTCATCTCATCATGTTTCGATCCATTAGGAAACACTGGGTTCTCAAGGAGCTTTACACACGACTCTTGGTTATCATCATAGGATCCATCGCATGGTCAAGTAAATATGTTAGAAGATTGTGAAGCCACATTGCTTCGCACACTCACTGCTATATAATCTGCCTCTGTGGTACTCAAGGCCACATAATTTTGTTTCCTGCTACATTAGGAAACCATGGAAAAATTCACAGTAAGACAAAAACCGGATGTTCTCTTCTAGTCCAGTGTAATCTCTGCTCAATTTGTATCGGCATATCCTACAAACTCAAGTTCACACTGGAGGCATATCTCAGGCCATATCCAACTGTGCCTCGTATATATCTCAATACATGCTTTACTACTATCCAGTGAGTCTGTATCGGCTGAATCATGGAATGACTAAGAATATTCACTGCATAGCATGAATTAGGCCCGGTGTTAACCATATACATCAATGATCCAATCAACTATGGATCAATCTCGTCTAAATCATCATCATTCATTTTCTTCAAATCCATAACGATGGTTTTGCATTCTTTCATACTAAACTTCTTAATATTCCCACTGTATGTTTTCCTCGACTTAGAAAAATCTCATCGGTCCTCTATCATACTTATTTTCCCAAGAAGTGGTGCATCATACTCATATCCTTCATCTCAAAATCAGAAGTCAAAGCTTACTTGTATCCAACAACAAGGCTTTCTAAATAAGTCATCAAAATTAGGCTCTCGTCACCAACACTGTAATAATATAGGTTTGGATCATCAATGCTCTTGCTAAAACCCAAAATCATCAAGAATGCATCCATTTGATATAGTTTCCAACTCATGGATGGTAGTACGGATGGAAGTGTATCGAGCTTACTGGATCAAGTGTCTCATCAAGACAACTCCCTTTGTTTTTGAGAAACCTCTGGCTATAGATCTTGCTTTGTATTTTTCGACACTTCTATCAGCTGCATGCTTGATCTTATAGATCCACTTGGAAGTCATCACAGACTTCCCTTCTGGTCTCTGAACAATATCTTATACATCATTCTTTTAAGACATACTAGTATTCTTTTGTTATGGCATCTTGCCATACCCATTCTCTTGTTTCTTTTCTAAGACAAGGAGGCTCAACATCAATGAAATGGCTCATGACTGAAGGATAGCTCAGAAATCTCTTTTGATTTCTCGGAATGTGCCTTGAGAGGCTTGTATGTTTCTCTGCCTCTTTGCATAGTGAGTCTAGGTAGGCATTTTACGCCCTACTGCAATATCTATGAATATATCAACTGGAACAACTGGATCAATTGGAATAAGGTATGTCTCCCTCTGATCTGCTAAACGAGAATAAGGTATTTTTCTTACTGTCAATCTCCATTTGACATTCTCTGGATTTTTGAAAGGCTATCTCTTCTTCAAGGACAATGTTTCTGCTTGTTCTTGTATAATGAACAAATTAAATATGGTTTGGACTCCTGTACCAGGGATAATGGTCCAAGTCTTTGAGAGCTCCTGTATTAGGAATAATATTCTTCATTTATTTGAAAAAGCAATCAACTATAAAATTATGGATCAATTGATTTACCTATTTTGTAGTCATGTCCTTTTAGAGGAAGTGTTTCTCCTCTCTCTTCTCTTCACTCTTTTGAGGTGGATCTGGATCAATGTCAACGATGGAAGAATATTGTCTTTCCTTCTTTCTGGTTGGACAATTTCTTGCAATGTGTCCATACTTGTCACATCTAAAGCATTGAATTTCTGAAACATCTCTTCTTTGATAACCTGGATTGGATGAAGACTTTTGACCTTTAAATGTTTGCCGGAAATTTCTTTTGAATTTTCCTCCCTTCTTTGTATGAAGTACAAGAGCACGATTTTCTTCTGAAGAATCTTCCACTCCTCGATTTCTAAGTCTAAGTTCTTCTTGAGTGCAATCTGTTCATAGTCGATCAAAGGTTGGTAGAGATTCTCTTCCACTGATACTCTAAATGAAAGGCTCCCATGATTTTGGAATATTCTGGAGAGTGGTTAAGACAAGTTATCTATCATACATGATTTCCCCAATGGTCTCTAGCTGTTCTTTAATCTCTGATAACTTCATAAAGAAGAGTGCAACTGTGTCACCCTTCGTCATCTTGGTACTTTGAAGTTGGATCTTTAATGTAAGAGCTCTGAGAGTGTTTTCACTTTCAAACATTCCTTTTAAAGCTTCATACATATCATATGTTGTCTTCAGATTGGCAATAGGAGGCAAGAGGTGATCTCTTACAAAGTAGATTATTATTTTTCTTACTTTGACATCTTCTTCCTTTCTTATGTTCTTGTCTATATCTGTGGTTGTGGTTGGTAGAGTTTTAGTTGTCACATCCAATAGATCATCTTCTTCATGAGTGACTAGAAGCTTTGATTTCCAGGGGCTGAAGTTGCTTGCTCCATCAAGCCTATCTTCTACTAATGTTATTTTCTTCATTTGATTGGTTTCTTCAAATAGTTACCGACTGGATTTTGAAAACCTAATGATTAGGTTGATTTAGAAACCTTGGATTATATTGTACTTATGAATTCCAACAATCAATTTGATAGTATCACATAGATGCTTGCTGATTTAGGAAAACGTTTCTTTAGAAACCAAGAATTAATATTCTGTAGGAAATTTCGACACCCTAGAAACCCTAGGGCCAAAATTCAAAATTTCTCGGAATTTTGTTTTGAGAGCTTCTGGAGATGAGCTAGAAGAGGCCGTACTCTTATATGCCAAAAGTATCTCTTGTTTCCAAGTATTAAGGGTTGAATCACCACTGAAAAGGAGGCCGTACAAAATTTTCTGGAAACCCTAGAAGGGTCATACGATTTTGCAAAAGGTGGGATGAGACTTGGTGGATGCTTGTGCAATGGGTTCTTTCAAGACCTATGCTCTGATACCATGTTGATTTTTCAATAAAATAGGTTAAGCAAGAATTTCATTCCATTTTATCATTTAACCATAACCATAAATGTTGCAGCAACCAAGATCACAAGAAGAAGCACCGTGCACAAGAACACAAAAAGTACCCTAGGAAACCCATCTCAACAAGGAAAGAAAACCGAACCAAATACTTTTCTATATTCTTCAAGAGAAATACCTTCACCACCAAGATAAAACCTAGCACAAAAGAGGGTGCTCAAACCCTAGAACTCTAGTGCCCAAGAGAGGTGTTCACTTTTCCCAAAGAAGTGTACTTGCTGAAATTTCCAAACTCACAAGAAAGATGTGAAACCATAATGGGGAATCATACTTTACTTATATTAGACTTGTCCTATAAACATAATTGTCGATTGGCACAACATGGCTGACCTCTCTAAGTCACATTATTATTATTATTAATATTGACCAGATTAATTCTCTTTTACTTTTATTATTAATTACATTAAGGTGGGACCAACCTGTACCCTTTACATAACATTCAGGGTGATAGGTAGGTCTGACTCTTGAACAATATGTATAGCAAAGGATCTGATACACCCACTAGTTCTCATCCACTAGGGGCACATCCATAGGGATGTCATATCTTTGGTTCACTGCATTACACAGAAGAACCAGATCTTCACATGTTCACCTATGCTCATCTACAGACACGTCCACTCTACAGATATTCTTTCCCACTACTTCACACATAAGAATCATTTGGAGTCTTCTCATCAACTCTGCTACTTAGAGGAGGCTAATACGTCATCTTCATTTCTATTCACATGATGATGCACCCAACACTTTGGGATTTCACACGTTCACCTTGTGCTCAGCCACAGACACGTCTAACTCAAAAGATGGCCTTTCCCACTGGATAATCATCTGGAGTTCTACTCAACTCTTTGAATGGAGGAGGTCATCTTTATGTTCCTATATCTGTATCATGCAGGAACCACATACCCTTCTCAGGGGATTTCTCTCATGTTTGTAGGCTGAGAGAAAGACTCACATAGCTGCAATGATCCACATATCACAGGTTTGTAAGATGGAGAACGTCTCACATAGATGCATTCATCAACATAAGGGACTCCGGTTGATAACCTTCTTGATATTGACTTCATGATCCAGGTGGATATCGATGGCCACCCACCTATTCCACTGGCTCTAAAAACAGTTTTCCACCTTGGCAATTTTTCGATAGTTTTTCGGGTTCCAAACTTCCGGGGTCGTTTTGAGGCCCTAAATGACGTTTTTTGGGATTTGGGGCCCAGGTGATTGCCAGAGGCACGGACCTGGGCCAATCAAAATTTTTTCTTCTTGGTTAGAACTTTCCATAAGGCTATCTTGCGCCTAAAATGAAGATCGTATGCAAACATTACAACCCCAAGAATTTGATGTATTAACTTACCTAAACGGGGCCCATATGACTTTTGGCGCTTCATCTCCTAAGGTTAGGTTTTTGGATGTCTAGGGTTTTTTACATTCCTGTTTATTGTAAAAGGCCTTCAAAGCCTCATTGTAACCATCTTCTTGCGAATGAGCACTGTTGTCACATCTCTTCTCAAATATAAGCTGCCACCATTCCAACAAGCTTGTTTTCCGCTGCATTTATAGTTTCATCTTATTTCCTTATTGAATAGAAAACTAGTTTTACCGTATCTATGTTATTTTGTGTTAAGCATATTTTAATAATCTGTATTCATTTCGTTTTTCTCATAAAATTTCGATCAATGGTATCATAGTGGTCTTCTCCTTGTTGTCTTAATACATGTCCCCAACGAGGTCAGGGTACAAATAATTGGGTCTCGAGCTTGTTTCTCTTGAGGAAAAAAGCTCTCGCACTCCCAAGCGATGTCTCATGGCAGGAGAAAAAAAGGATGATGGGACAAGAGATCCTTTCAAAATGTTGCTTGAGGAAGCCCTCACACAACAAAGGAATGAGATGATGGATAGTTTCGTGCAAATCCTTCGGAGGCTACCAAGAGGCGACACATCTTCCTCAAGTGGAGGTGCTGCCCCCTTCAAGGTACAAATAAACTTCGATATTCTTATATTTGAAGGTCATTTAGACACAAATTTGGTAGACAAGTGGTTGGATATACTAGAAGGGTATTTTTTTGTCCATAACTTTTCGAATAGGGAAAATATTACTTTCACGCTCCTCAAAGTCATTCCCCATGTCAAAGATTGGTGGGAAACTTTCTGTGAGCAAAAGGAAACAGAGGAAACCTCATTATTTATAGTCATGGCCACCTGGGAATCCTTCAGGGATGATATTAAGGAACAATACTACCCTGTCAAAATTTATGATGACTTGTATACCAAATGGACCACACTGTGGCAAGAAAGAGACCAAGCAGTGTTAGAGTTCACAAATATCTTCCATACCTTGCACACCAAGCTGGGTGTCAAAGATTCAGAGCGACATCTGGTGCTCAAGTATTGTGATGCTCTGCATAGATACATCCAAACCAAAATGGAATTTCTGGACATGTTGTCCTTGGGAGCGACCTATCGATATGACGTCAAAATTGAACAGAATCTGAAATGAAAGACGCGACAATTTGGGCCTGGGAAATCCTCACAACAAAATCTAGGAAAGGGCAGCCCCAACCCATAGAACAAAGGACAGAGAAAATATGGATAGTATTAGGAAAACCAGTCCAAGCCACAAGCAAAGAAGTACACCGGAAAGACAAATAAAGATATCGGGAAGTGGTGTGACTTCCATAAGAGCCCTTGGAATAACTGTCGCTCAAAGAAGTCACTGGTGGCCGAAGTGAAAGCTTGTAAATCAGATGCGGGTTCTGAATTTGAGTCAGAACCAGAAATGGGAAGACAGACCATTGACGTGGAACCCAGTGCCATCGTTGCTACCACCAAGCTCCATCTTGGTGAACCAGACAAGCCAGAAGAAGTAGAACACCTCTTCCATTCACAGATGTGGGTAAAAGGCACCTCGCTACACTTCATCATTGATAACAGTAGCTAGAAGAAGCTCATACCAGTAGAGGTTTTCAAGTGGCTGGCCCTGCCAACAATGCCGCACCCACAACCCTACACCATTGGATGGCTCCGCCAAGGAAGCGATCTCCATGTTAGCCAATAGTGCCGACTATCGTACGACATCAAGCCCTTCAAGGATGAGGTATTGTGTGATGTTGCTCTTCTCAAAGTCTGTAATGTTCTTTTCAGACAACCTTATTTATGGAAACATGATGTTGTATATGAGTCTAGGCCTTGTAGTGCTATTATTACTTTGAACATGAAATTGTACAGGATACCTGAGGCAGTCCCTCCTAGTGTTATTTCCTTGATCTCTGCCAAGCAATGCAGGAAGGTCATCTCTTAGACCGGGAAATTTCTCTTCTTCATGATTCACTCTCAGAGTAAGCGAAAGATCAGAGTCACATCTAGGGCCTCTGCGGCTGATCTATCCACACAATAAAAGAAAGTGGATAAGGTCATGGAAGAATACTCAAATATCTTCTCCTCTCCTACTGGGGTACCTCTTCACTGCCAGGTCAAGCATCCCATCAATTTAACCCCAAGAGCATCGCTACCCAATCAGATAGTCTACTACCACTCTCTATTAGAAAAAAGGAGATCAAGAGGAAGATTGAAGAAATTATCCACAAGGGTCACATCCATCCTAGCTCATCGCCTTGTGGGTGCCCAATCGTGTTGGTGCAGAAGAAAGACGAGACCTAGCGACTCTGCATTGATTACTGGGCCCCGAATAAAATCACAGTCCGAAACTGATACCCGATTCCTTGAATCGATGACCTCCTTGATTAGCTCACGGGGGCCAAATACTTCAGTAAGATTGATCTGAGGTTTGACTACCACCAGGTCCCAATAGAACAAACAAATTTATGGAAGACTACCTTCAAGTCAAAAGAAGGTCTTTTTGAATGGCTGGTCAAGCCCTTTGGTTTGACAAATGCTCCAACAACTTTTATGAGGATGATGGACGACATCCTATGACCTTTCACCAATACTTTTGTAGTGGTTTATCTAGATGACATCCTCATCTAGAACAAGACTTGGGCGGAACACTTGTGGCATATTCAGTAGGTTCTGCACACCCTATGACAACACAAACTGTATGCAAACTTGGAAAAATGATCCTTCAACATGAACATGGTCCATTACTTAGGATACATCATTGATAAACATGGTGTGCTTGTGGATCCAACCAAGATCCATGTCATCCATGACTGGCCAGTCCCAACCACACTTATTGAACTTCATAGCTTCTTAGGCCTCACCAATTTCTATCACAGGTTCATGATGGGATTCTCTCATATCACATGGGCCCTCATCCAAGTAACCAAGGTGGCGGTAAGAAAAAATTTGTGTGGGGTCTGTCCCAACAACAAGCCTTCGATGACTTGAAGAATTATTTGTTTACATCCCTGGTACTTTCATTACCGGACCTGCAATGTCCCTTTGAGATCGAGACAAATGCTTCATACTATGCTGTGAGCACGGTTCTCACTCAACACGTCCACCCCATGGCATATCATAGTGAGATTCTATCAGATGTTGTCCGTAAGTACCCTACTTACGAAAAATAAATGTACTCCATTGTGCAAGACTTCTTCCAGTGGAGACATTACATTGTTAGGAAGGGGACAATCATCCACACTAATCACAAGCCACTACAGTTCATGCAGACCCAAGGGAAATTGTAGAATGACCGCCATCAAAAGTGGTCAACATACTTACAACAGTTCCACCTCAACATCAAGTATAAAACAGAAAGTACCAACCGAGTTGCTGACTTCCTCAGCCAACCTCCAGTTGCGACACTCACCATGGTGCTAGACTCTTGCGGTCACTAGACCTCAAGATGGCCCCACCTCTACGAGACAGACCCTGACTTCTCCACCACCTACCAAGTGTTGGGCAACAACTTAGTGGTCGCTAATTTCCATCTTCAGGATGGGTTGTTGTGCCATCTAGGCCATCTTTATGTTCCATCAAGAGAGTGCATGAAGCTTATTTGGGAAGCTCATTACAGTCGGGTGGCAGGACACTTTGGCGTCGAAAAGACAGTGGTAGTGCTGCAGAAACATTTCTACTGGCCGAAACTTCGATAGGATGTCGATAAGTATATCAGGTCCTGTACCACCTGCGCTATTGCCAAACTGACCACTAAGAAACAAGGCTTGCACACCCCTCTTCCTACTCCTAACAGGTCATGGGAATCCATCTCAATGGACTACATGTTGGGACTCCCATCCATCAAGAGGGGAAATGACTGTGTTTTTGTGGTTGTTGATCGCGTTTCCAAGATGGCGATTCTAGTCGCTTGCAAGAAGAACATCACAACAGAAGCCACTACCAAGATATTACTTGAACGAGTATGGGTACATTTTTGGGATCCCACAAACCATTATCTTAGACTGTGACAGTTGGTTCCTCAGCTCATTCTGGTTGATCCTCTGGTCACTGCTGGATACCAAGCTCACCAAATCCACTGCCTTCCACCCCCAAACAGATGGCCAAACTGAGGTTGTCAATTAAATGGTTGTACATATCTTGTGCATGTATAATTCAAAGCACCCCCGCACATGGGATGAGAGTCTTCCTTATGTCCAACATATCTACAATCGAGCCCTGCATAGCTCAACTGGCCACAACCCCTTTCAGGTGGGGCTGGGATTCCAACCGTTGAGCCCCATAGGTGTTGCACTACCCCGGGCGACCATCGCAGTCGACTCATCCCCTACTCCACCAAAAGCTGACAAAGCCACCTAGTTCATTGAGCAGATCCAACACATCCGCCAACAGGTTTAGGATATTCTACAGAAGTCTAATGCCAAGTACAAACAACACCATGATCAACATAGGGTGCCACATAAGTTTCGGGTGGGCGACAAAGTTTGGTTGCATTTGCAGAAAGAATGCCTTATAGGGCCCCATAAAAATATCCTCCCACTCCGTTATGGGCCATACACCATCACCAAGGCTGTGGATGACAATGATTTTGAGCTCAACATTCCCCCCCTTCCTTGGTCTGCATCCAGTCTTCAACGTGGCTCTCCTTCTGCCATATTTCCCACCATTATTGGACACCTCATAGATAACAGAGCAGTTGACAACAACATAGGTCAACCTTGACTGCATGCAATAAGCATCCAATAATAAGATTGTGGACACACAGATCAAGGGCACTCAACAGAAAAGGATCCAACTTTATTGGTGTTCGGGGGTAGTGAGGAGTTGTAGTGTGAAAATGACCGCACTCTTAGATTCTGAAGCTAGATCTAAACCATCCATCCCTTAGAGCCCGAGAGTCGTCGATCTATATATGTTGGTTGTTTGGTGGTCAGACCCTCTGGAAGGCTAGCAGAAAGGCACCACCAAAACCTTTGAATCCCTGGAAGTTCAAAGTACATACAAGTCATTGATCTACGGGAGAACATGAATTGTTCCATCATATTCAGAGTTCAGCTCTCCAGTAGCATTGTAGGTTGGAGTGGACCAACTTGTCGAAGCCCAAACTCCCAACTCCATCACAGCCGTAGATTCATGCAGATACTGTGAGCCATCGATCTCTGTAGTGGTTCGGTACTCTACCACTTTGGCGTTCGAGAGGAATGCAATGTTGTTTGTGGGAACTCCTGAATCCTATGGAGGAAATCACTTTAATCTGTGGTCATAGCCTCTATTCATTTGGTAGGTTCGACGGGTGCACAAGAACACCCAAAAAAGGGTTTTTTCGCTCGAAGAAGGGAGTTTAGGCTTGTGGTAATTACTCGAAAGGCTCAACAAGGGCCTGTGAGCTGTTTTCATCTCTCGAAATCAAAGATCCTTAGATCGGGAGGTCTTGAAGACTCTAGGAGTCAGATTTGGTTTGCATCACTTCACATCCATATAAGATAATAGGAGTGAAAAGAGTGTCAAAGAGGATATTTTTCTTATCCCATAGCCAAAGTTCTACTAATTTATATTTATTTTCAAGCCCATAATACATTTGCCACTCTCCATTTATCATTTTCTCAATGCTATAGTTGCAATTGAGCTTGTGATGAATATCGATTCCAAGATACTTGTACGGAGGCACTTCCTCCCATATATTGTTATCATATATAAAATTATTGTAGGTGATCTTGTTGGATTTAATGATCATAACCTTTGTTTTGTTAGTGTTCACATTCATACTTGTACTAGAGAAGAAATCCTTGGGAATTCTAAGATGATAACTAAGGTCATAGTGATTCTTTTCCATAATAAAAGTATCATCGTCATAGAGAAGAAGGATGATTACTATACTAGCAAGAGTTGGTCCAACACAACCTGTGGATTCCAAACAATTTGCTAACTTGTCATTGTAAATGCCAAAAAGGGTAGGGTATAGGGGACAACCTTGCTTGACTCATATATTGCAGTTAATTTATTTTGACCAACCCTTAGTGCTCCTAAACTAGGGAATAACGATCTCATACAACCTTACCATAACAACTCTCATCCGAGAGGGAACTTTTATCTCTTTTAACCTATTCCAAAGGTTGGTCCTAGGCACAGTTTCAAAATATTTCCTAAAGTCAATGAAACAACAAAGGAGATTGGTTTTATTGTTGTGACACTCCTCTGTAATGATCCTAAGTTGATAAGGTGGTCCATAGTTGAATGATAACCTATAAAATTGGTCTGACCTTTATGTCTTTTTCTGTGGCTTTCTATCCATATGCTTAGCTTCTTTTCCAAAATACTTCCATATAGATTGGATAAAATGGGGCTAATCATAATGGTCCTATAATTAGAGGGATTGCTTTTATCCCCACTTTTAAAAATAGGTACAATGAGGCTTTGAATCCAAGGTTTAGGGAAGCCATGCTTGACTGCTAAATTCAAGAGCTCGTGTATGTGAGGGATTAGAATAGGCCGTCCAATTTTTAATATTTCATCTTGGTAGCCCTCGATGTCCTTAGCTTTCTTGTTTGCAAGTCGCTTAACCCCAAACTTTATGTCTTCTATAGAAAAAAAATCATCTTATGTAGAAACTTTTGGAATTTTATCCAGGGAATTATGAGATTCGTAAAGATTTTGAAGGTAGGAATTCCAATATGTTGGGGGGATCATAGCACTTTATTTAGTTTTAAGAGTCCGAATTTGCCTCCAAAATTTCTTTGGATCTAGCTTAGAAAGGTGAAAAACATTCTCTTTCTTTCTATTTATGTAGTGCCTTTTTTTCTTTTAATTAGTATATATCATTACTTTAGTGTATTTACTATTACTTTAGTATTTACTTTTTACTATTACTATTACTATTTACTATTTAGAGCAATATGAGCATTGATTTCAGTGATAATACTATGAAAAATGATTCAATGCATTAATTAATTGAAGAAATGATAGCAAGGAAATTAACACAATAATAAAGGATAGGTAGGTCTATATTAACTATGGATCTATCATGCGCCAAGATGGATCAAATCCTTTGAGGCGCAAACCTCCTTTTAGAGTGAAAAACTTAAGGAAAAGTTTGCACCTTGAGGGGTTTGATCCTCTTAGCGCATGATATATTTGGAGTTAAGATGGATCTACGATGGTAATTAAATTATTAATATACTACTTATAAAAGAAAGTTTAATAATTAACCTTTTAGAAATTATTTTAAAAATAACAATATTCACCATTTTTTTTTATATTATATAATTTTTAATAAATAAAAAAGTTAGTATAATATTTGTAAAGAAGGTTTATAATAATATTTTCAGTGACCACTTAAAATTATTCAAATAATGTGAAAATATTATAATATTTATTAAAAAAATTAATTTAAAAATTAATTAAATCTATTTATCAAATTATTATATTTAAAAKAAATTAATTTGTTTCATTATAAATAATATTATTTTGATGAATCTTTATTTTTTAAATATGGCATATAATAAAAACCAAGCGCACACTTCTTAGACAAAAAATACTCCAGGAAAATCCCTCTATAGTAATGTAATGCCCCCATGACCTTCTTCAATCCCTTACCTCTTGCATTTGGCATGGATCCCATGCTATGGCCTTGGACGCTCAAGGAGTAACATGAGGCGTTGCCATTCTCTGGAACCCTGCTAAAATAACTATGTCTAGCTTCTTTACCACCAAACGCTCTTTCACAGCTCGCTTTGAGCTTGTGGGCTCTTGTGAATCTATCTTTCTCACCAATGTTTACGACCCCAACCCTATCCTTGACAAGATTCACCTTTTTTATTCTATTCAACACTTTCAACCCATTATCAATAACGCTCACTGGATTATTGGTGGAGACTTCAACATAATCACCTATTTGATTGAAAATAAAGGATTCATAAGGAGGCTTGACCATGAATCCCAAACCTTTCTTGATTCCATCTAATCCCTAAACCTAGTGGAATTGGAAACCATCAACAATATCTACACCTGGAAAAACCGTAGAAGAGTCCAAAACCAAGTTTCTTCAAGGATTGATTGCTTTCTGGCCTCCGAATCTATTTTTCTAGTCTACCTTCACGCTACAACGTCCATCCTTCCCTATGGAGGCTTAGACCACTGGATAATCATCATTAACTTAGACCATCATGGAATCCCCCTCAACTGACCCTTCTGCTTTGAAAGTTTCTGGTTGAATCATCCCAATATTTAGAATAATATCAAATCATGGTAGGTATAATGCAACCCCAATTCATGATCACCAATGTACATATTTCAGCATAAGCTTAAATACATCAAACAAAAGCTAAAAAATAGGAACAAAGAGGAATTCAACAATATATTCTAGGAAAAAAAAGAGATCGACTCACAGATGTAATAGGTCCAGCAAGCCATGATATATGAAAGATGATCATAATAGTTGATCAAGGAAGAATCATAGCTCCAATCTCAAATTAATGAAAGAGAAAAGCAAGAGGAGTTGCTTTAGAAACATAACTATTAAATTGATTGGCTCAAAGAAGGGGAAAAAATCCAAACTCTTCCACAGATCTATGATTCAAAGAAGGCATCACAACTGCATCACCTCTTTAAAGGACATATAAGGAAACAATGTGACAAAGCATGCTGACATAGAAAAAGAGCTAGTCAACTTCTTTCAGGATCTCCTATTTCAAAAATTACTCAACACATCCCACAACTAGTCTCTCCAGCACTGAACGATGCCCTCATGCATCCCATCTCTCTAGAGGAAGTTGAGCAAGCAATATTTGACATGTTGAAAAGAAATTCATTAGGTCCTAATGAATTTACTTCATTCTTCTTTCAGGATTGTTGTCCCATAACAAAGTGGGACACTTGGGCCTTGTCAGAATACTCCCTCCACTCCAATGTTCTCCCAAATATAAATTCCACCTTCCTTGCCCTCATCCTAAAGGAAGAAATAGTGGAAGACCCCAACAAATTTCATTCGATTTCCCTATGTAACATGGTCTACAAAATCATCACCAAGGTCATTTCCAATGGACTGAAATCTCTTCTTCCCTATCTGATTTCTCCAAAACAAGCTAGCTATGTGGAGGGAAGGAAAATATTGGATGGGATCATCCTATCACATGAGTTCATACACTCTCTAAAAATCTCCAAAACCCCTGGAAAGCTCTTAAACATGGATATGTCAAAGGCCTTAAACAAGATAAGTTGGCAATACATTTGTCAAACCCTCTGTGCCTTCATTTTTTCCCCTACCTGGATCGAATGGGTGCTCTCCCTTACCTCCTCTAGTTTCTTTTCAATCCTGGTCAATGGATCCCCTTCTTCCACTTTCTCTCCCTCCCATGGCATTAGGCATGGTGATCTCCTCTCACCCTTCCTCTTCATCTTGGTGGATGAAGGTCTTGGTTGAGCCATCAAAGCAGCGGTGGTGAAAAATAAGACAAAAGGTTTGTGTGTTCACAGTGAGGATAAACCCATATCCCATAAGAAATAAGTTGATGACACTATGCTCATGGCTCATCCTAGACAAAGAAATTAAGTCAACTATCCAACAAGTCCCTTCAGATTTCATGGATTCCTCAGGTACCACTATTAACCTCTAAAAATCTCAATTTTTTTTCTTTAACACTACCCCTGTTGTACAGTCTCACATCTCCAAGATCCTTGGCTTCCAAAGGATATCTCTTTCGTTCAAATATCTAAGTGTTCCTCTCATTGAAAATGGACTACAAAATTCATCATTGGAGGATATTCTCTCCCGAATGAACAAGAAGCTGGCTAATTGGTCCTTTAGAGCGCTCAATGAAGCATGGTTGCTAGTCCTTCTCAAATATGTATGCCAAGCCATGGCCCTTTACTTGTTCTAAGCCCTTGGTACTCCCAAGGTGATCCTAAATTTTTTTCGGAACCTCCAAAGATATTTTCTATGGGGTGTAGCTCGAAAAGAAAAAAAATGGGCTTTAGTCGTCTGGGACAAGATTTGTCTCCCCAAGCTCAAAGGGGACCTTGGTCTCAAAGATCTAGATGTCCTCATCTCTGTCATCAGAATTTTAGGAAATATCTTGGGCTCCTTAATATGGAACCCAACCTAGAAAAAAAGGATATTATCCATACCCACTGCTTCTATGAAGTTAGGGATGACACCAATGCTCTTTTTTGGGGAGACGCATGGCATAAACCCCCTCATTTTCACCACAATCTGGAAATTCTTCCACTCAAGGATCACATGACAACCAATAACAAGATTTGGATGCACCAATACTATCTCCCCCCAAAGCCTGATGATATTTGGAGAACCTGGATCCCCAAAGAGCAATGACAACCCCTCCCCCCTCAACTAGATTGGAATGCCTTATGGAAGAGCCTATTGAAAATGATAATTCATATTCGAAAAGGACAAGATAAGTTGATATGGGGATAAAAATTAGTAGGTTTCTTCACCCTAAAAAATAATTCTACCATCTTGTCATTAGTGACCAACAACTTCCAAATCAAGAACTTTGGATAAAGATTTGGGCTCAAAACTTATGGCCGAAAATTTACTTCTTTCTTTGTCTGCTCTACAGAGGTAAAATCCTAAGTTGGGAGAACCTAATCAAATGAGGATTCTATGGCCCTATTTTATTCCATCTGTTCTCATAAGATGAATAAACCATGGACCATCTCCTCAATTCATGCCCCTTTTCCTCCTCCATTTGGGATCAAAGTTCCCTTCTCTTTCAAATAATAGATCATCAAAGGGGTAGCCTTACAAAAACTATAACTCACTGGAGATCCTTGACCTTTCCCAATCCCATCATCAATCAAGCATGGAAACTTCTTCCTATATTCCTCCTCTATGAAATATAGAAAGAATACAACCGATGCATCTTCAGAAATGAATTCATGGAGGCAAGCTCACTTTGGTACAAAATTAAACATAATATCAAAAAAATGACTATGGTGATCCCTTGGTCATATCAGGACTGAAAATTCTCTCCCCAAGAGCTTCCCATTCTCTAAGGCGTCGACTTACAATCCTCCTCCACACTTTCACCGAACCATTACCCCACCCTTGGTTCATATCCTCCTACTTCTTGGTCTCCCGCTTCAACTAGGTACTTGAAACTCATCTTTTATGGTGCCTCTAAAGGAAATACAAACTCAACAAGCTATGGGGGATATTTTTACAACAATGCAACGTAGATTGTGTGAATTTATGCAAACTTCATCAACATAGAAATAAACAATGCGACGAAACGCCAAGTGCTGAAAGTAGCTCTTCTTCACAAACAATATTGGTGCTCCCTATGGAGACACACATAGTCTAATATATCCTTTTTCTAACAACTCTTGCAATTAAAATTTTCAACTCCATTAGTTCAGGAGTACTCATTTTGTAAGGATCTCTAGATATAGGTGCAACTCCTGGCCTAAGATCAATTGAAAATTCAATGTCCCTTTTGGGAGGTAGACCATGTATCTCATATGAATACACATCCTTGAATTATTGAAGTATTGGATAGTATTCAAAGTTTGAACCTTTGTTTTATACTCACTCCAACACATGAACTACATACAACTGACAACCTTTTCTAAATCTCTTCTTCAACTAGAAGGTTGAAATACATTTTATGGATATGGGTTTTGGAGTACCTTTCACTATTATTGGATTCCCATCATCATATATGCAATCAAAGGTTATGTTTTGGTGGTTTTTACTTATGTGTTACTAGCCAATCCATTCTAATCAGGAAATCATATGAACCAAGTGGAAAAAAAATCAAATTTTCCCATGTGAATAGTCCATTCATTTCCAGTGAACATGCATGTTGGCCCTTGGTTATGGAAGCAAGCAAAGATCAAGGAAGAAAAGGCAAAATGCGAACTGCACGGGAGACATAGTGACTGTTACTGGGTCGAAGTAAGCAAAATAGAAGAAAAGACAGAGCAAAGTAAGGAAAAGCAAGTCATTGGACGAGGAGATCAAGGATGACATATCAACAAGGAATAAGGATCGTGGACAACTCAAAAAGCGGAAAAAGACACCGTTGGATGCTTTGGAGCACCGCACGAGAAGGAGGGAAAGACAGACTGGCGAAGCCCTGAAAACATAGGTCAAGTTGACCTAGGGTTCAGACACCTAGGGTTTTGGCATCTAGGGTTTTGGACACTTAGGTTTTGGCCTAAGGTTGTCGATGAGTTATTGTAATGTATAAATAAAGGTCAGGAGGACTTGGGTCGGGTTGTTGTTATTTTTGTTGTTCGATCTAGTATACTATTGATACGGGTGATTATTTTTGTGAGAAAGAGAAGTGATAAGTGTGAGAGCCTTCTGGTATTGTAAGATCTTCAGCTGGGTGTGAAGGTCAAGTCCTGCAGTTGGGTGTGTAGGAAGGGGAGAGACAGAGAGGAGAGCAAAGAAGACCTACTAGCTAAGAGCGCAGATAAGAAATGTATGCTTCATCTTAATACATTATAAAGCATAGTTCTGTGGACGTATCCCTAGAGAGAGGGTGAACCACGTATATCTTGTGTTGTGTGTGATTGATGATCTATTCTTTGTCATTGGATATACTATTATTGCATTATTGTGCTAGATCTGATAGATAGTTGTGTAGAGTAGAGCTAAGAAGATACTTGATATAAGAGTGTTGTGTTGTTGTTGTACTAAATCCACTTGATAGTCCCTTTGGTTGTAGACATCCCTGTCCTGCAACCCCCTCATAGCTACTTCGGGTGAGACTGCATCTGCCTCGCAGGTGTTACCGAAAGGGCCAGTATCTAGGGCTTGTTGGTTCATTCTTGGAGCTAAACCATGGGTCTGCCCCTGTGCCAACAAATGGTTCCGTTGCTGGGACAAAAATATTCTTGAGGGAATGTCAAGGTGGTTTCCGTCAAAAACAAAGATTCAAAAGTGGATAGAGGATCAAGAAAATGACTTCCCTGAAGCCCAAAACAAGAACCCTGGGTCTTCCCCTGTGCCAACAAATGGTTCTGTTGGCACAAAGAAGTAATATATACGAGTCACAGGTCACCTGTGAATTGTTTATTAGAGTACAGAGGATTGGTTGGAGAAGTATATATTTACTGATATGCACGAGATCTTCTTTGGAGGAATCCGTCAGGAGCTATACGAGTGGCTAGCCAGACTAGCAAATACCTAGTTTGAGATCAGAATCAGACCACCTGTGGTTTGGACAGTGGCGCTAGTCAAGAAGATCAAGAGAGTTGACAACACCGTGTCAAGAGTAGTAGATCACTGGTTTGATAGCACCATTGGAGGGTATATCACTGAATTTGTTGTTGACAGAGTAGAGTCATATAGTCAGGCAGAAAGATATTTCTTTAAGGGACCACGAGGAAACTTTTTACATTTCTTAAAATTGAATATCAAGATGCTATTGCATGAGAAGAACATCTTAAAAATACAGTAGTGGACATATCGATAGAGATAATGTTCAAGAATTTGGACAGTGACAATGACACAAAAGCTAGACATATGCGCAGTGGGAGAGTGTTCAGAGAAGTCTATCTTGAGAACCTGTTCAAGAAAAACTATGGGGATGCGGGTTTCTATAGTGGAGAAGAGGCAGATCTGACGGACGAAGAGCATTCCGAACCCACTAGGACAGAGGAAGGAAAAGCCAAAGAACCTCTCTAGGACGAGCCAGAAACTTCAGGAACTGCGCAGACAATTGAAGTAAGTAATATCACTCCTCTGGTTGTTTCAGTAGCTCTGGGTAATCATAATAGTCATAACCACCAGAGCCCTCAGAGTACTATTACTAGAAGTTTAACATATACTCAGACAGGAAACCTAGGGAACCTAGGAATATCTATGGCAGATGAGATGAGGCTTCCTATCTTTACAGGAGATGAATCTGAAGATCCTGATCAACACTGGTTTCTATGTGAATCCATATGGAATATTAAGAATATCACTGATGAAGCTATTAAAAGAACCCTGTTTATCACTACTCTAAGAGATCATGCACTAAGTTGGTACATGAAGCTTTTCCAAGGACTTGCGTAGCCTAAGCCACTGAATGAGATCAATAATGCATTGATTACAGAGTTTAAGAAACCTAAATCGGAGTCACAATGTATTACAGAGCTGGAAGATATCAAGCAAAAGGCAGTCGAACCCGTTTGGGAGTTCGATCAGAGATTCAAGACCTTAACAGGCCGATTGACTTTCCAAATCCCAGATGAACAGAACAAGGAATGGTTCATCGTTGCTCTCTTACCACACATCAGATTTCCTCTAATGCAGCAGAAGATTTCTTTGCAGGCTGAGGCACTAGAGATCGCCATGAATCTCGAGTCAGCCCCTATGGGAGAATCCAACTCAGGTATGAGTCAAATCTTGAGCTAGTTAACTAGTTTGTCTTTGCTGGTCGAGGATATGAAGAAAGACAAGGGAAAATACAAAAGAGAAGACATCTGGTATACCAGATGCAGATCAGAAGGCCATGATAAGGAACATTGTCCCCTATTCCATGAATACTTGGCCTCTGGAGCCCCGTGTTAGAAAAACAGGACCGTGGAGCAATAAAATAAAAACAGATCCAGAAACAAAACACAGAAGATACACAATACAAGAGAGACACAGATTTACGTGGTTCACCCAGTGTGGGCTTTGTCCACCAGAGAAATTGCCAGTTCCTTCCTTTATTATTATCCAATAAATGAAGGGATACAACCTACAACAAAACCCACTGTAACTTCCTCTTCTTTCTCTCATAGTCTCCTCTCTTAGAATACAATATTCATCATCAACCATAGCCGCAATACATTTCCCTCATAAAAGAGGGCTGCCTTCTAGGGAAAAAAACCCTAACATAATCTCTACCGTTAGATCTGCGACCTTATGATGAACAGTCCAGATTTACAATGAAATTAAAATATACATTTACAAGGCATTTTTTCCTTCTGGGGCTTCGCCCCCGAATCCCCATTGGGGGACGCTGCCCCCGAACCCCCGTTGGGGACCCACTTGCCCCCAGACGCCCCATCCAGGGGGATAGCCCCCCCGGACCCCGTAGAGGGGGTACCCCCCCTCTGTACTCCCCCGCGTGGAAGAGTGTACATACTTCTGGGGTGTAAATACTTCATGGGGTATAAACATGGCTGAAAGTAAAAGACCTCTGAATCAGGAAGATAATCAGGCTCCATAACCAACAATCTCTCACTTGGAGACTGATCTCAACAACTCCACCGCTGTTGTATATGCTGGACTCTGAACCTTCTTGGACCTAGAAGATTTCTCATCTTCATATTCATTCTTGAAGACCAACTGAAACTGAGCAGGAACTCAGTTTCTCCCTGGTTACTCCCTTTGTTAACATGTCTGCAGGATTCTGGCTAGTGTGTATCTTTTCAAACTTCAAATGTCCATCTTCTAAGATGGATCGTATGAAGTGGTACCTCAATTGTATATGCTTAGTCTTCGAATGGAAGGCTGAGTTCTTTGCAAGGTGAATGGCACTCTGACTGTCACAGTACAACCTGTTGTTCCCCTGCTTCTTTCCCAATTCCTCCATAAACCTCTGTAACCAAATTATCTCTTTACTAGCCTCTGTAGCAGAAACATACTCTACCTCTGTTGTTGAAAGTGCAACAACCTTTTGCAGTTTCGAAATCAAACTTACTGTTGTTCCACCTATAGTAAAAACATACCTTGTGGTGCTCCTCCTGCTGTCTTTATCACTTTCCATATCTGAATCAACATATCCCTATAGAAAAGTGTCTAAACCTCCAAAACATAATGCACGAGTAGTAGTACCTCTCAAATACCTGAGAATCCACTTTACTGCCTCCCAATGTTCTTTACTTGGATTGTTCATATACTTGCTCACAACTCCCACTGCATGTGCAATATCTGGTCTTGTGAAAACCATTGCATACATCAAGCTGCCAACTGCTGATGAATAAGGGACCCTGGACATGTATTCTATCTCCTCTTGTGTCTTGGGACACATTTCCTTAGTTAATTTAAAATGGCTGGCCAAAGGTGTACTAATTGGTTTTGCATTCTGCATTCTAAACCTCTCCAACACCTTCTCTGTGTACTCACCCTGAGATAATGTCAATTTGTGATTTTTTCTATCTCTTGTTATTCTCATGCCAAGGATTTTGTTTGCAGCATCCAAATCCTTCATCACAAATGAATTGGCTAATTTCTTCTTGAGCACATTTATATCCTGCATATTAGACCCTGCAACAAGCATGTCATCTACATACAATAGCAAGATAATAAAGCTTCCATTTTCTAGCCTTTTAAAATAAACA
>ML778533.1:1256231-1294630 GCA_009831015.1 Picea engelmannii
CTTTCCCATTCCAACAATTTTGCATGGTGCATCATCACCTAAATGAACCTGTCCAAAATCACCTTGAACATAATCTAGAAAATGTTTCCTATGGGGTGTGGCATGAAATGAAGCTCATGAATCTACTACCCAAGACTCAGAAACATTATCTACAGAAATAATCAAAGCATCTTGTAACACATCAGCTGTTACATTTGCTTCCTGATTTCTCTCCTGCTGCCCATCTCTTTGTTTCTTTGGAGCTCTACAATATTTCTTCAGATTTCCTTTATTCCCACAATTCCAACACTCTATCTTTCCAAGTCTAGATTTGGATCTTCCTTCCTAGAATTTTCGTGGTTCCCTGAGCCCTTTCCTCTATCCTTTTGTCTTCCCCTGTTCTCCATGTTCAACTCATTTCCTGATGTCTCACCTGTGCTTTTCCATCGCATTTCCTCACTAAGGATAACACCAACAACATCATCAAATTTTAAAGTATTTGAACTAGAGACAGAGTTACTTACAGCCATGACCAAGCTGTTCCAGCTTTTTGGCAATGAGCACAAGATTAGAATAGCCCTAATCTCATCATCAAAGTCCACTTTTATAGAACTTAGTTGATTAGTAACTGTATTAAATTCATTTAAATGATCTGCAATAGACCCACCTTCCGACATATTCATATTAAATAATCTCTTCATTAGAAATATCTTATTGGACACCGAGGGTTTTTCATACAATTTGGCCAATGCGTCCATCAAACCCTTCATTGTCTTTTCTTTGGAAATATTGAAAGCCACCGATGCTGCCAGGCTCAGCCGTATCGTTCCTAGAGCCTTTCTATCAAGAATCTCTCATTCTTCGTCCTTCATGGTCATCGGCTTCTTTTCTACTCCACCCAATTGTAGGAATAGATCATTCTGATATAAATAATCTTCCATTTGCATCTTCCATAACTGGTTTGACGAGCGGTTTAATGGCTCTGTTAGCCAATCTAAGAATTCTAAAAGAAACAAATAAAAGAGAGAAATAACTAACTAATTACTAAACACTATATATATGTACATATGCTCTAATGTAATTGTAGTAGTTGTATTTAAGCAGAAGATATACAAGTCTCATTTATTTACATGATTTAGAAGCTGCAAGTTTTAATCGAAACTTATGAAAATCAATGGAAAAATGATTACTTCTAGGAAGCAGATAAAGAAAGCACATAAAAATATTTATTGTTTTTCTTTTATAAATTTAAAGAATCTTGCAAAAAAGTTAATGAAACATGAACATGTGGATAGTCAAAGCTGAACCATACATTCATTATTTCATTCATAAACAACTTAACTAAATAACACACATAATAACCTGTCGCTAATCAACGAAACTAGTATTTATCTTTCTGTGTTGTATGAGCTCCTGCATGTACTGTTGTTAAGGGAAACCTATAACAAAACAATACTAGCACTTCTAGAATACATTCAAAGAAGTATTTGATATTGGAGTAAATTAATAACAACAGAAAGACAACTAATTAAAAATTGTGTGATCTTAAGATAATCAATATTTAAGAACGAAAGAAAACTCAATTCTGGGTATTGATATTATCCATCATTTAACATTAGAAATAAATTCCATAATAATCAAATGATTGATTGATCACACATAAAAAATGGAATAAGAAATTATGGGCAGCATATAACATTTAACAGTGTGAAAACACCATATGATTAACAAGCTAAAACTAAAATCAACCGTTATAACATTTTCATAATATAACAATAATGAAAGAATAAAATGGAATAAGTATCACACAGGTCTAAAGCCAAAGATGAGTTACTTTCCCATATTATTTCTCAAAATCACATGCCCATATTGTAGTCCTGGGAGAATTTTTTTGGATAATAGACTTTAAAGATTGGAAAAATTAATACATAAATGATAATAATTAACCATGTATTGATAAAAAGACTAAAACTATTTAAATCAATGCATAATCAATTATTCAAAGAATATGAATATATTATATGAAAATAAAACCATTTTACTTACAGGACAAAAGCCATTAAGCAACCTGGAATTCCATATTCTTCTTTAAACATATTTGTCCATTCTCCCAAAGCTTCCAGTCATCCATTACTCCATTTGAAAAGAAATAAAAAGTTTACAAAAGCAATAATATACAAAAGAGAAAGGATTAAAATCCTCCTCTCCAATTCTTGGATCCCCATGGCTCTGATCTTTCTCATATATTTATAAAATGAATGAACAGTCTGGGCGTCACTATTAATTTCCGCCACCTGAAATTTTCCTCTAAAAGAGACCCAAATATCTCTCAAATCGTGCATTTGTTTAGGAAAATGTCTAAGCAGAAGGTAAATGGGTCCATTTTGGTTTTGGGTTTGCAACCGTTTCTCCAAATTCCTCACGGTTTGGCTGCAATCAGTCCTGCAAAATCGTGTGTCTGATCTTGACGCCTTTCCAAATTTTATCTGTTGTTGCTCATAAAATTATTTATAGAAATCCAAAATTATTTTTGGATCAATCATCTTGAACGTATTTGGATAATAAAATCAAGCCATGATCATATCTGTATCAAATATTTGATAATAAAAACCTGTGAAACAAAAAGAAACCTAAATTAATAACCTAAAAATTGAGAATAAAACAAAATCTAGAAAAATAAAAAATGAATTTAAACTAACTATAACTTATAAATAAACATTATTTATAATTTGTTTTCAAATATAATCTAGAAGCTTCAAGTTAATGAAGAAAAAATAAAAATTTTAGTTTTTTACAAAATCAAACAAATGATAGATAATTTTTTGATTATTATTATTTTGAAATGAGATGCAAAATGAAAAAAGAATTTAATTAATTAACAGCACCAAATGATTTCATGAAAATGAGAAACCAACCAAGATATTATTTGATGAAGTATTGAACACATTATTCAAAATAGTCAAACTTGCTAACGGGCAAAAGAATGAACACATAATCATAATTTAAACGAAAGAAAACATTTGATAAAAATTAACGTTTTGTTTAAATTGAGATTTTTATGCTCGTTTCTAACTTTTGACATATACTCTTGTAATGAATGTTTCATGCTATAGTGAATGTCTTAAGTTTGTCTCAAAGCAAGACAAGGAATGGAACTATTTGAAAAGGTTGATTCTGTAGCTCATTATAATTATCAAGATTTTAATAGGGGCCCTTTAAATTTTGTAAAAATATAAGGGGAGTTGTTGGGGTCCAACAGACCGTTAAATTTCTCGACCCTAAACTTTCTATCTTCCGACATTGCTCCCACTCGAACCAGGAACCCTCTTTTCCTGCAAGTTACCTTTCGCTCTAATACCAGTTGTTAGAAAAACAGGACCGTGGAGCAATAAAATAAAAACAAAAGAAGAAACAAAACACAGAAGATACACAATACAAGAGAGACATAGATTTACGTGGTTCACCCAGTGTGGGCTATGTCCACCAGAGAAATTGCCAGGTCCTTCCTTTATTATTATCTAGCAAATGAAGGGATACAACCTACAACAAAACCCGTTGTAACTTCATCTTCTTTCTCTCACAGTCTCCTCTCTCAGAATACAATATTCGCCATCAACCATAGCCGCAATACATTTCCCTCATAAAAGAGGGTTGCCTTCTAGGGAAAAAAACCCTAACATAATCTCTACCGTTAGATCTGCGACCTTATAATGAACGGTCCATATTTACAATGAAATTACAATAGACATTTACAAGGCAATTTTTCCTTTGGGGGCTTCGCCCCCGAACCCCCATCGGGGGACGCTTCCCCCGAACCCCCGCTGGGGGCCCGCTTGCCCCTAGACCCCCTAGCCGGGGGGATAGCCCCCCCGAACCCCACAGAGGGGGTACCCCCCCTTTTCACTCCCCCGCATGGAAGAGTGTACATACTTCTGGGGTGTAAATACTTCATGGGGTATAAACACGATTGAAATTAAAAGACCTCTGAATCAGGAAGATAATCAGGCTCCAAAACCAACATCCCAAGCACCTTGAATCAAGTGACCCTACCCTAGTGTGAGGTATGCAGAAATAGACATCACCCAGGTGAGTGTTATTATATGAAAAAACATGTTCAGACACCCACAAATTTGTATTGCACGTTCTGTAAGTATATAGGGAATGATGATAGGGATTGTAGAGCTTATGACCTCATGCACGAAAGGTCAAGAGACATATACAAAATTCAAGGCAAAGTTTAGCAATAAGGAAATACTATGCAGTATAACTCTCCCAGAAGAGGAAACTTCAATCCTCGCGGTGGATTCAGAGGAAGAGTATGAGGAGGAGGTATGGGCCGAGGTCGAGGACAGATCATCTATTACAACTACATGTAACCAGGACACTTGGCAAGGGACTATCATAACCCTTTCACTACTTCCAGCTACTGCAGGTCATTCGAACATGTTATAGAAGATTATCCTGTGTTGTTAGCTAAGCTTCAGGAAAGACAAGGACCTCAACAGAACCTGCAAGTGCAATTGATATATGATGAACATCACGGAGTAGACCATAGATTCCTTGTAATCAATTTAGGAGGTGCTACTACAGGAGAGGATAGACTGACCCAAGGAAAGACTACAGAAGACTCAGGAATCAGGAAAGCTACAAAGAAGACCTAGACTTTTGATGAAAAGAAAGAAATACAAATATTTGAGGAGGAAAGAAAAGAGTTCAAATCAGACCAAGGTTCTTCATCAAAAACAAGACCAAAAATAAAAGAATATGGAATACCTTTGGCATTCGATCAGTCTGCTTCGCCAAAAGAAGGAAAAGAGGTAAGTAAGCTCATGGAATTTTTACACACTTGTATTAAGTTGATTCGGGATGAAAGCATTGTACAAGAGCTACAAAGCTTAATTAGACAGTATGAGCTAGGAAAGACAGACCCCTTACTGAATAGGGTAGTGCACCAAGTCTCAAAAAGGAGAAGGACAAATAAGAAATTACACTTGAATGCGCAAATAGGAGAATATGATATCGACTATGTGGTCCTCGACTTAGGGTTGGAGGTCAATGTCATGATGAAGCAAACCTGGGCACTGATGGGAAATCCTAAATTGATATATTCCCCTATCAGGCTTAGGATGGCTAACCAGCAAGGTGTAAGCCCCTTTGGAATATTGGAACATGTCCCTGTGGACATCGATGGAGTAAGAACGTTTGCAGATTTTGAGGTAATTGAAATTGTTGATGACAACTTCCCTTACCCCGCGTTGTTAGTAATTGATTGGGCCTTCAATAATTCCACTGTGGTTGATTTAAAGAAAAGGCGTATGAAATTTGAACGAGATGGCCTTAGGGTCATTGCACCCTTATATCCATATGAAGGTCAACAATACGCAGATCCCATCAGAGAAGAAGACCGTGCATATGACTTGGAAAACATATACAAACTAACATCCAGACAACATGATTACATTAATCCTACAACCGATGGGAATCTAAGATGGCGAACTGACAACGCGTGTTCATCGGATTCAGAAGAAGCACTGGAGAGCTGGAAAAACCAGATTTATGAAGTATCTACAAGGAGATGTGCTATATTAACCAGAAAAGTTCATTGGATCGACACAACGGTCAATAACTTACCCACATTTGATGGTCTAAATCCTTTAGAAGACTTCCTATAAGACTTTGAAGCAAGTGTACCAACACAACAAAGATTGTTGGCCATGGATGAGGCCTTTAAAGCCACACCAACAATATGGTGGGGGACACACAAAAACAATATTGTAGACTAGGTAGATTGCCGAAATTTGATGATAGTGCGGTTCTCAACACAAGCAGAAAGATACGAAGTAAGGTACACAGGTTGAAGCTGTGAAGAAGCCTGGAATGGCATTCCCCAAGAAAAGTGGGTGCACAAATTCATTAACACGCTAGACACGACTCCTATCAACTGGTACCCTCAAGTGGAGCTGCACCTCATCACTGCAGATTGCGAAGGTATGACTCAGAATTTTGTAAGTACCTTTTCAATTGAAAGTCAATATCCTTCAGTAGATCAAGGATTACGGATTGTAAGGAAAAACGTATTTGAAAGGCATCTAGCTTCCCTCTGGAACACGAAGAGGATGAATGGACTGCGCCTTTCCAGTAACTGTAAAGCTCTTAGAACATCAATGCCAATGAAGATGAGGATCCTAGAAAGGTGAACATCACAGAAACAGAAGGCCAGAGAGATGTGGAAGGACCAGGAGTTGAGCTACCATTCATTTCACAGCCAATCAAGATTAAGAAGGTCAATATTGGAACAGAGGAGACACCGAAGCTTGCAAATGTCAGAGATTATTGGGTTGCTGCTACCATTGACAAGATTACAGAGCTTCTGCATGAATATTAGGACTTGTTTCTGACCAAGTTCACTGATATGAAGGGAATTAAAGGACCTATGGGAGAGATGAGAATCCCTTTGAAACTGGATGAAAAACCAGCCAAACAAATACCCTACAGGTTGAACCCTAAATATAAGGAGAAAATAAGAATTGAGCTCGACGGAATGCTGGAAGAAGGGATCATAGAACCTATCGAAGAATCAAAGTGGATTATCCCTATGGTAGTACAAGACAAAAATACAGGAGAGATCAGGATATGTGTGGATCTCATAAAGTTGAATGATGCTTGTTTGCATGACCCTTTTCCTACACCATTCACATACGAAGTGTTAGAAAATGTGGGAGGACATGAGGTTTACTCCTTCACAGACGGATTTTCAGGGTACCATCAGATCAAGATTGCCAAGGAATATCGCCACAAGACCACATTTTCCATAGAATGGGGATCTTATCAATATACAGTAATGCCATTTGGATTGAAAAATGCCCCAACCATCTTTTCCAGGGTGGTGGTCAAAGCGTTCAAAGAGTTTTTGCATAAATTTCTAGAAGCATATTTTGATGACTGGACTGTTTTTAGTTTGCTGAAAAATCATATTGAATGTCTAAGGCTAATGTTGGATAAACATAGGCAGTGTCAAATTGCATTAAATCTGAAGAAGTGCATCTTCTTCTCACCATTTGGAGTGTTGTTAGGTCATATTGTATGTAAGCAGGGATTACTGGTAGATCCATCTAAAATTGACATTATCGTTGATATGCCACCTCCTACCTCGTTCAAACAACTACGCACTTCTCTGGGACATACTGAATATTACAGGAAGTTCATTAAGGGATACACCCAGATTACAACACCCATGGAGAAGCTTCTGAAGAAAGACTGTCAGTTTAGTTGGACAAAAGAATGCCAACAAAGATTCGAAAAATTGAAACAAAAGATGGTTACTGTGCCTATTCTGGTTTTTCTAGATTGGAGCAAGGAATTTCATGTGCATGTCGATGCATCTTCCATTGCATTAGGATTTGTGTTAGTACAACTAGGAACAAGAGACATCGATCACCCGTTAGCCTTTGCTAGCAGGAATCTATCAACAACATAAATTAACTACACCACCACTGAGAGAGAAGGGTTAACCATGTTGTATGTGCTGCAGAAATTTCACCACTATTTGTTGGGAGGACACTTTAAAAAGTTCACCGATCACTCTGTGCTGAAATACCTAGTAAACAAGCCAGTGTTGGGGGGGAGAATCTATAGATGGCTTCTTCTATTTCAAGAATATGATTTTGAGATCATAGCTAAGCCATGAATAATGAACAAGGGTCCTGACCACTTGTCAAGGTTGGAACATGGCGAAGAACCCACTAGTTTGGAGGACACACTGTCGGATGCACATTTACTAGCCATTAGAAAGATTGACGACCACTTTGTAGAGATAGTTCAGTTCCTGTCAACAGGAATGGCACCTAATGAGTATACAATTCCACAGAAGAAACAACTAGTAGTGCACGCTGCAGACTTTTCACTTATAGCTGGACAACTATATAAGATGGGACCTGATGAGATACTAAGGAGATGTGTTATGGAGGTAGAGCGACCATTGATCCTTTCCGAAGCTCACAAAGGAATTGCAGAAGAACACTACGTAGGGAAATCAACTACGCAGAAGGTTCTCAGAGCTATCCTTTGGTGGCCTACCTTACACAGAGATGCTAAAGCCTATTCCAGAGCCTGCGATGTATGCCAAAGAGTCGGGAAACCATCCAGAAGAGATGAAATTCCTTTAGCACCACAACTAACCCTACAAGTGTTCAAGAAATGGGCCATCGACTTTGTGGGACCTATAAACCCACTAGGGAAGCGCACAGGCGCAAGGTACATAATTACTGCGACATAGTATTTGATGAGATGGGCCGAAGCAAGAGCAGTTAAGGACTGTAGTGAAACTACAACTGTGCGTTTCATATTTGATGACATCATAACCAGGTTTAGATGCCCAAAGATCCTTATGAGTGATCAAGGAACACATTTCATAAATAAAACAGTTGAAGCCTTGACTGAGGAATTTGCAGTCCACCATTAGAAGAGCACGCCTTACCATCCACAAGAAAATGGGACACTTGAAGCATTCAACAAAATCTTGGAGACAACACTAACAAAGATTTGCAGTGTGAATAGGGATTGTTGGGATTTAAGAGTACCAACAGTACTATGCTCCTATAGAACCACTTCAAGAAGCTAACAATGCATACCCCTTTTAAGTTGGTTTATGGTCTCAAAGATGTTGTCCCAATAGAATACTTGGTGCCAAGATTACAGATTGTTGCCTTTACCGACATGGATGACACTAGCGCTTTTCGAGAGAGGCTTGCGTAGCTGGTCGAACTAGAAGAAGAAAAATTTATTACAGGATTCCATCAACAAGTTCAAAAGGAAAGAGAGAAGGACTATCATGATAGTCACATCAAGAAGAAGGCATTTAAGCAAGGCAATCTAGTATTGGTATATGACAGTAAGTTTATAAAGCATCCTAGGAAGTTCATAATGCATTGGCTCGGGCCATATGAGATCGCCTATGTTATAGAAGGAGGAGCTGTGCAACTTAAGACTTTGAATGGAGAATGGAAGGAAGGTTTGGTGAACGGGAGCCGACTGAAGTTGTATTATGACAACTAGTTGCCTTGCAGCTCTCAGTAAAATCATGAGAAAAAGGGTCTAGGTACCAGGTGCAATTGAAACTGGGTACCAGACACAAAAAATATAGTCTGCATAAGGAAGGAGAGGAGGAATAAAGCATAAAGAACGGGCTGCACTACGCAGTCTGAAGTCAAAGTAAAACATAAGGATCATATCTAAAGTGCCTCAGGACGAGTCACGGGTGAGTGTTGGGGGCCTGTTGGCCCTTGGTTATGGAAGCAAGAAAATATCAAGGAAGAAAAGGCAAAATGCAAACTGTGCAGGAGACACAGTGACTGTTACTAGGTCGAAGTAATCAAAAGAGTAGAAAAGACAGAGAGAAGTAAGGAAAAGCAAGTTGTTGGACGAGGAGATCAAGGATGACATATCAATAAGGAAGAAGGATCGTGGACAACTCAGAAAGCAGAAAAATCCACCATTGGATGCTTTGGAGCATCGCATGAGAAGGAAGGAAAGACAGGATGGCGAAGCCCTGAAAACGCGGGTCAAGTTGACCTAGGATTTAGACACCTAGGGTTTTGGTATATAGGGTTTTGGACACTTAGGTTTCGGCCTAAGGTTGTCGGTGAGTTATTGTAATGTATAAATATAGGTCAAGAGGACCTGAGTCGGGTTGTTGTTATTGTTGTTGTTTGATCTAGTATACTATTGATATTGGTGATTATTGTTGTGAGAGAGAGAAGTGCTAAGTGTGAGAGCCTTCTAGTATTGTAATATATTCAGCTAGGTGTGAAGGTCAAGTCTTGCAGCTGGGTGCGCAGGAAGGGGAGAGACAAAGAGGAGAAGAAAGAAGATCTGCTATCTAAGAGCATAGAGAAGAACTGTATGCTTCATCTTAATACATTATAAAGCACAGTTCTGTGGACGTATCCCTAGAGAGAGGGTAAACCACATATATCTTGCGTCATGTGTGATTGATTCTCTCTTCTTTGTCATTGGATATAATGTTATTGCATTATTGTGCTAGATCTAATAGATAGATGTGCAGAGTAGATCTAAAAAGATACTTGATATAAGAGTGTTGTGTTGTTGTTTTACTAAATCCACTTGATAGTCCATTTGGTTGTAGACATCCCTATCATGTAACCCCCTCATAGCTTCTTTGGGTGAGATTTCATTTGCCTCGCAGGTGTTGCCTAAAGGGCTAGTAACTAGGGCTTGTTGGTGCGCTCTTGGAGCCTAAACTTGGGTCTGCCCCTGTGCCAACAATGCCTCCACCAACTCACTTAATTTTCTCTTAGTTCTTGTAGTCAATTGCACTAACCATGATTTCTTGTGCTTTTATTTTTGAAGAATATAAGAATCAACAACTTTAGGTGTAACATAATTGTGACTAGACCTTGGATCAATCAAAATAGAAATAGATTTCTTAACAATATTACCTTCAATTTCCACCACTGATGTTTGCTGGTTTTCTTGTCGATCCTCCAAAGAAACATAGATTTTAGGAATGGTCGATGCTACATCATTGACTATTGTGGCTTTTTGTATGTTGTGGATAGTCATATTATTTTCTTGTCTATGGGGAAAATCTCTGAGTATATGTTCTTCTCCACATCCCCAATATTTCAGAGGCCCTTTCCAAGGATCCCTTAGCTTCCCTCCCACTAATTTTGTTAGATTGTTTCCAATATGTGATGGAAAATTATGCTAGGAGCTACTTCGTTCTGGGTAACTTGGCTTAAAATAATTTGGCTGATTTTTATACTGCTGAGGCTTGAATCATTTTTTTATATGTTCATATTTCTCCTTTCTCTTTTCCTTCCATGCCTCGTTGAATTCCAATTTATGTTTGTTTAGTTCATAGTAGTACTTATCCTTCTTGATTGTCTCATCAAGAGTTTTAGGCTCATGAAATTCATTCCCGTCTTTGTAATATTTAGGTAGTCCACTTAGGAACTACTTAATTTTTACCTTCTCATATCCAAATTTTTTCTTGCATAATCATTCATACTCGATTCCCAATTTCATTTTGTGAAATTCTTTGATCTTATTGTCACAATATCTCTTTGAAAGGTATTTGAATTACTTCCAAGTTATTTTCCTCTCACTAATCTTCTTTAGATATTTGAGGTGTTTCCAAGAAATAGATGCTCTACCATTCATATTAAAAATGGCCACTCCAGCCTTCATATTCCTAGAATAGCCATGCACCTGGAAGTATTTCCTTATTCCAAGAATCCATGCTTCAACTTCGTCACCCGATTTCACCTCGCCATCAAAGGTAGGTGGTTTTACCTTTATGAATTCCCCTTGTAAATAGTCTTTGGAATTTCTCTTCTTCTTATGTCTATAAGAAGAACACATTGAACCATTGTTGATTGAATCATTAGAGGTAGTTATATCCTTATCTCATGATTTTGATGGTGTATATTTCCCATCACTGGATGCATGAGTTTTAATATTGGAGACCTCTTCCTTAAAGGACTTTTACCAATATTACTTGAAATCTATCCTTGATGTGTTTGCTTCTAAACTTTAATTAAACTTTGTAATAAGGGAACATTTAAATCGGTATGTTATTCTTGAGATTTTATTATCTTCTCATTATCTTCCCTGCAACTTCGAAGTTCTACCTTGAGGCTCCTCATGGTTTATGCCATGTCTGGAGGAGTCTCTATATATCTTCTTTCATTAGGCTCAATGTTTTTAAAGGTGTGGTGAATATTCCATGGTAATACTTACTCAACTCTCCAAGACTGATTGCTTGCAATTGTTTTAGACCCTAGTCTCTCTCTCTCTCTCTCTCTCTCTCTCTCTCTCTCTCTCTCTGCTAAAGCAAAGAAATAAACTTAATTTTAGTTTTTAACCTAACATCAAAAGTTAATGTCATCCATTCTTCCTTCAGCCCATATAGCCCCTACCCCCTAATGCTGTAACTTGGCTCTGATACCAATTTGTCATGTACCCACTTACTAAAACATACACATTCCATAGCGGAGTTGGTGACATAGAGTCCATGCTCTGTTCTTCACAAAATTTGGAAAACAAAGTACAATAATAATGTTCCAAAAATGAAAAAAAGAGGATGTTGTATACTTCATCAATTTCAATGTCAATGACAGAGGAACACAAGGAACACAAAAAAGATGATGACATTTTCATCAGCTCACATTCTACATAACATCTTGTTTTCAACATCAAAAATATTTTAATATTTTGCATAAAGTTTTCCAAATAACAATTCCATTTGTATTAACCAACACAAGCCAAGTGATATGGATTATTTTCGGCACGAAATGAGAGCGAAGATATGATAAATAAGTGCAAAAAGATATCACAGATATTCAATAATATAACAAAAATGTATCAGAGATGCAACCATAAACACAGAGATATAGTAATACACAATTTCTATTAATGAAAGAAATGTACAGAGACTGTAAAAATACAAAGTGAAAGACTCGCTAGAATGGTGGCAACTTATCTCTGAGAAGAGATGTGACAGCTACTTGAATTCAAAAGAAGATGATTACAATGAGGCTCTGAAGGCCTTTTTACAATAAACAAGAAAGCCAAAAACCATAGACATCCAAAAACCTAACCCTAGGAGATGAAGCACCAAAAGTCATGTAGGCCTCGTTTCGGTAAGTTAGTACATCAACTTCCCGGGGTTGTAACTTTTGCATACGATCTTCGTTTTAGGCACATGATAGCCCGTTGGAAATGTATTGTCGAGGAGATTCATTTTGGGGGAAATATCAAAGGAAATTCCATATTTCTCCCTATTTTCCCAAGAAACATCGTTTAGCGCCTCAAAATGGCCCCGGAAGTTAAAAACTGCTAAAAATAGTAAATTACCAAAATTTCCAGAAAAATATTTTGAGTCAGTTGAAAAAGGTGGGTGGCCACTGATATCCACCTAGATCAATCCTACCTCCTTAGGAAGCAATGGTATACATTGTGTTGAGTGCTCGAGGGAGATGGAAAAGCGTTTGTTGAATATGCATCTTGGTGAGTGGCTTGCCTTGTTGGGGAAGTTGCGCTACTTTGCTTGTTGAAGGTTGTCATGAACATGTTGCTAGCAGGGTTGGAACTTTTTAACTAGTCTAGCTACATGAGGCACCTGTGTGTAGAAGGAATATTTACACTTTTTTGCAATATTTTTGACATGCTTCTGTTGGATAGAAGGTGCTTGGGCCGAGGCTGTCGTGGTTGCAGTATCCTTCTGTTCACCCTTTGAACAAATTGTGAAGAAGCTTAATTTTGTAGTTTGAGATACTACCTTGCAGCACTGTTTAGGTGGGACTTTAGTTGGAACTGCCTCTATTATTATGTAGAGATGACCCTCCAAAGTAACAATGACACTATGGGGTCGAGACTCATAAACAACATGGCGTCTCCACATATATGGTTGGCCCAAGAGAACATCACAGACATCCAATGGGGAAACATCACATAATACCTCATCCTTGAAGGGTTGGATGTCGTATGACAATCTACACTACTGACTGACACGAAGATCTCGTCCTTGGTGAAGCCACCCGATGTTGTATGGTTGTGGGTGTGGTGTTGTCGACAATCCCAATTGTTTGACGACCTCTGCTGAGATGAGGTTATTCTAGCTTCCGTTATCAACAATAAAATGTAGTGAGGTCCCCTTCACCCACATATGTGAATGAAAAAGGCACTCCCCCTCTTCAGGATCTCTTGGTTCTTTTGGTTGAATTGTTGCGGTCACGACAATAGCAGTGGGGTCTACATCGATATCTGACTTTTACCAATATTTTCATAATCAGATTCTGAATCAGGGTTCAACTCCTTATATTTGGTCTCGAGCACCAATGAATGTTTTGAGTGACATTCATCGATGTTGTGCTAGGGGATTTTGTGGAAATCACACCATTTTCTGGTGTCCTTCTTTGTCTCCCCATGACCCTTCTTTTCTTGTGGCTTGGATTGGTTTTTAGGAGACTGGTTGTTAGGGTCATCTTTCTCATACTTTGGTTGTTGCGTATTTGTAGATCCAAACTCTCATTTGTTCTGGTGCCTAAATTTATTCTCAATTTTAACAACATATCGATATGCATCACCGAGTGATGAGATATCCAGAAAATCCATGTCCGTCTGGATGTATCTGTGTAGAGCCCCATGGTATTTCAGAACCAAATGTCGTTCAGAGTCTTTGATACCTAGCTTGGTGCACAAGGTATGGAAGGTATTGGTGAACTCTGGAATTGCTTGGCCCCTCTCTTGCTGTAGTTTGGTCCATCTCATGTACTGGTCCTCATAGTTGCCAACAGGGCAATATTGTTCCTTTACTCATCCCCATATATTCTAGACTCCTCTTTGGAACTTTTCTCCCAGTAATTTTCCCACCAATGTTTGACATGGGGGAGATATTTAAGGAGTGCGAAGGTGATGTTTTCCCTGTTGAAAAAATTATGAACAAAGAAATAACCTTCTAACATATTAAACCATTTGTCTAGGGCATCTGCATCTATCTGACCTTCAAATATAGGAATAACAAAATTAACCTGTATATTGAAAGGAGAGGTGCCTCCAAAGTGGCCGCTTGATGAATATTCGCCTGATGCTATTGGAAGGTGTTGAAGGATGTGGGAAAAATTATCCATCATTTCTGTTGAAGGAAAATCTCCCTGCGGACAGGTAGATCTCCTCAAAGAGCTAGACTCTTAACTCTAAGACAGAAAGTGCTTATCATGGTCACTGACTTCCTTTTAGATCTAGGTGGACTAGTGTGTGACGAGGAAGGAGAAAAGAAGTACCTTTTACCGGTGTTTGTCCTTGCATGCTCCGAGTTGAGCTCCAATCTTTCGATCCTCGATAAGCCCTATAGACAAACAAAGAACGACCACTTCCTACTCTATCGAGATTAGTCTGAAATATATCTATCTACTAAAGAGACAAATTCATGTGAGATTGAACACGAATTAGAAAGAAATAGGCCAAGGAAATTATATTAATGAGGACAAAACATTGCTTACAGCTGTAGATGGATTGCAGCAGTTTCGTCAAGTCCTCCTTGTCTATCCCTTGCTCAAAAATATCCATGATCTGAATGATGATAGCTTCATTGATCGTTCCCTATGAGATCATAGGTCTCTTGCTTCCAAAATATCTCTGTTCCAGCACCACTTATGAGATCATAAGTTTGGTTTGATTCTCCTTTTCCAGCCCCCTTTCACCATTAGAAAGCTTGCTTATATAGCCTTGGAGAGGCTTTAACCACTTGAGATATCCTTGGGGAAGTTGAGGATTTTCCTCCTTCAGTTAAGGATCTGCCCTAAGATCATGGATGGACTAGGGATTCAAATCCAACTGCCTTCCAAGAATGAAAGGATCCTTCCCCCATTCATCTCAACAACTTAACTACTGCCCAGAATAGGTAGCGCTCCCTCAAAAGGACCATCAGAGTGCTATAGCGCTCCCTAGTAGGCTTTAGGGGGGCATCAGCGCTTTCAAAATCCATAGCACGCCCTCAAAAGGGCCAAAGGAGCTTTATAATGCTCCCAGATAGTGTAAGGGGGAGCATCAACGCTCCCAGAAGAGGTATAGGGGAGCGCTCTCCTTCAAAACTTAGTTTTTTGAGTGTTTTTAGATGGCAAAAGGTTCATGAGCCTAGTTAACCTTTCCTCCTCTTCCAAATCAAGTGTTTGACATGTGCCAAGTGTCCTCTTGATGTCGTTTACATGCATGACATGGGCATCATGGCAGTATGCTTTCTTTAACACTTGCGACACTTGTGAGCAAAAAGCGACACTTGCGAACCTTGTAATGAGGACACTTGCGACACTATCAAAGTGAGTATTTTTGATGTGTAACAATTTCTTCCCTCTATCGCGTGAGAGATTGCTCAAGCAACAGATTGACATAATCGTCTGCTCTGTCATTTTTCTTTTCTTCCGCCATTGAGGGTTTCTTGGGTGTGCAAGAGAGATTGTCCTCAAGAGAGACAAGCTCAAGGCCCAACTTTCTATACTCATACCTCGTTGGGGACATGCACTGAAAAACAATCAAGAGCAGCCTGCTCTGATACCACTGATCTAGATTATTTTCGGCACGCAATGAGAGCAGAGATATAATAAATAAATCCATAGAGATATCATGAATATTCGATAATATAAAATAAATGTGTCAGAGATGAAACCATAAATACAAAGATACAGTAATACATGATTTATATTAATGAAAGAAATGTACAGAGACTATAAAAATACAAAGTGAAAGACTCACTAGAATGGTAGCAGCTTATCTCTGAGAAGAGATGTGATGGCTACTCGCATTCGCAAGAAGATGATTACAATGAGGTTATGAAGGAATTTTTACAATAAATAGTAATGAAAAAAACCCTAGACATCCAAAAACCTAACCCTAGGATATGAAGTGCCAAAAGTGATGTGGGCCCTGTTTAGGTAAGTTAGTACATCAACATCTCGGGGTCATAACTTTTGCATATGATCTCTGTTTTAGGCGCATGATAGCCCGTTGGAAAGGTATCGTCAAGGAGATTCATTTTGGGTGAAATATCGAAGGAACTTCCATATTTCTCCCCATTTTCCCAAAAACATCGTTTAGGGCCTCAAAATGGCCCTGGAAGTTAAAAACTGCTAAAAATAGTAAATTACCAAAATTGCCAGAAAACTGTCTTGAGCCAGTTGAAAAAGGTGGGTGGCCATTGATATCCACCTGGCTCACCAAGCTTGCTAAAAAATGAGACAGCTAAGAATTCCAGTTCTTCAACGAGCTACTTTCAGTAGTATTTTTTTTTAATTTTTTTAAAACACTTAAATTGATAACTTGGATAAAACTCAATCACTAACTAATGTACCTATTGCATATCATTCCTTACATAGCGTGGAAAAAAATAGTATAGTCTCATTCAATAGCAACATAATCATGATATATGCTTGTTTAAAATTTTATTCACTTGTTTTGAAAAAAAATTGCAATTTAATATAATCTATTGAATATGTTCCACATGATAGGTTATTTTAGAGGCTTTAGGTTAGGTAAGCATCTAATTAAAAAATAAAACAACTTCCCAAAAAATTATGAAATATTTCATAATTTACATTCCCCTGCATCATGTACTTGAATGCTCAACAAAAATTTCTAAAGCTATTACAAACTCTTCTAAACAACTTGAACAAATGAAGAAGAATAGAAGAGTAGAATAATAAAAACATCATAAAAATGTATTGACTAGATTATCGATGGAATTTTCAAACTCTAGCAGAAATAGCCAATGTCGATTCTCTACCTAATAGAATTACATAATCAGCTTGAGGTTGAAAAAAATGAGCAAATAAGTTAAGAACTTTTCCCCAACTATAGATATGTATTGATTATAACTGAGCAGGTTTAGAAAACATAACTACTTTTGGCCTCCTGTCCTTTTCTGAATTTATCCCCTTTAATTGTCACTTATATTATACAGTATACAAAGAACCAAACATGCCCAATAAAAAATCCATAAATAATTGCAATGATTCTAAGAAATTTCGGTCCTTACTCATTAACATAGTTTATGTGTTCCACTATTGGATGATAATCCATTGGTGTCCATTACGCATAGGACCTAGAACCAAAAAATGGGTAGTGTTTCCTAAGGTAGATTTAAACATTCAAGTTATAACTAGTAATGGAAAATAGCCAACTTGGTCCTCCTAGCCTTCGATAAAGGATTAGGGGAAGCCTCCAATGATGACACAAATCCCCTATAGGAAGTAGTTCCAAATGGTAATATCTGCCTTGGGCTCATTTCCATACAAAAAACGTTTCCTGTGAAGAAAATAGTATAGAATTGCCTCAAAAACATTTTTGAGTTGATTCAAGTACAACAACGTCATTTATGTAATGTTGTATGGCAAGGATAGGTCCTATGACACTTTATAAAATAGAAATTTCAATGAATAATAAAACGATGAAAACACAAGTGCTTAAACAATGAAACTCTAATAGAATCTTTTGTGCATCCACTTGCTATAAATTCATAAGAACCCTCTATGATAACCATACATAGTTATACAGTGATGTCGTTTCCTCAAAATTTGAAAATGATTTCTAAAACCTATTCTCATTTCCACATTCTATATGACACATGTTCTAACCAAACATTGGCAAACAAAAACTTGGGAGAAAATTAGGGGGACTCAACAACAACCTCAACACAGTGGGCTAATTATGCCACCATTGAGATATTGAACAAGAAATGGTATGAACCTTATTATCTAGGGGAGACAGAGAAGTGAAAGCCAAAGAGTCCATGGATAAGTAATTGTGTTGTGCACACACTAAATATATCACCATCGAGGGGAAAACAAATGGAAGGGAACAAGGCAACAAGCAAGCATGCATTTATTTAAATCTAACATTTTCAACCCATATGAGGGAAGAATTCAATTTTATAGTTCCTTCTTAACTCCACTAATCTCTCATGGGTTACATAAGAAAACCTTGAATTGATATATAGTTTCCTTAGCACACAAACCAAATAGGAGGAGGGATACACATGGATTAAATAAGGATTTTAATTTCCCTTCGCTCATATTTTAGTCAAATTCAATTTCCTTGATATAATACAATAGAGCCAGAGTGCAAGCAAGGGATTGTCCTTACTACCAAAAACAATATGAGTAGGGGCACAAGAAAGAACATAGTATTTTCTTTTTCAATGATAAAGGGGATAATTGGTTTTGAATTACAACATACAAAAACATACTTGAAATCTCAAAACATTTTTCTTTTTACGAACAATTTTTCAATCACAAACTTAACATATTTATAGGAAAACATTTCTTATACCAAACATAATGAGAACTTATTGAGAAAAGAATAACTACATATATGCACTGGAGATGGAAGGCCAAACAACTAACTGGGATATAGCAATTTTCTGCCCAATCATAGGTAGTCCTCTATGAACACTACCCGCTAGCCAGACTATGATAAAACTAGGGAAAATAAGAGAAATGTAGAACTCTCAAGGAAATATCTTCATCTCAAGAGAAAGAAGATTACTATCCAAGTGTCTCAGTATTAAGTATTTGAAAACAGAACAACTCTTTGGTACCCACTATGCCTACCCCACACAACACAAGGATAATTCTTCAATCTCTACTCAACAGTACCTCAGAAGTCCCTCCCTCTAGTGCTATTTAGTGTGGGAATATAAAGGTCCAAGCTATTGTCCATTAAATCTACTCTAATTTTTCTTATTTCTTCACTCTTCTCAAGGTTCCAATAGCTTCCTTTCATGTCTATTCCATTCCATAGTATGGAAGCCTTATTTTTCCAAGTAAAAACTCTATTTTCCTCTCTTTCTTCTTCTAAAACAAATAGCTCCCTTTTGTTAGAATATGAGTGGATGTGCTCGTTTTACCATTGACAATATCACTATTGTCACCCAACCATAGGCCGAAGCCACCCTCTGAGCACCTTGACCTTGAAAGTGAGACGAATCCTGGTAGCAATCCAATAGCCAAGCAAGGCTAATGCACCAAGCAAGAAGTAACCAAAGCTAATCAAAGAGTCCAACCCAAAACTGGCGCAACACCTTCCCCAGGACTTGTGCACAAGACTTCCAGACTGTAGTGCGCACAAGTGACTTTCTGCGATTCTGAGAAGTGTGTCAAATGAGATAATGGCACCCTGTATTTATAGTATTCTTGGCAGACTTTCCTGGGCCGACTTCTCATTCTGGGTACTAATTAATTCATATTAATTATCTCTCTTCAGCTGACATCTCATCTAGGGTTACTTTCATTTCTTTTATTTCTTCCAGAACATTCTAATCTTGTCAAAGGTCACAATAGAGGTTCATACCTCCTGAAGATACCATAATATCAACACTCCCTCCTAGATAGGGAGGTATAAATGATAATGGTCTTGAGCACAAACAAACCATTCAACTGGTAGCATCATGAGCACCGTCATTATTATCCAATTGGATAATCTCCATGACAATTGGTACAATATCAATCGATAGAACACAACTGTGTTTATTCATGGTAGTAAACAACTACTCAAACCATGACACATAGTCACAAATAGTGGAACATATCAACCACAGTAGAATATCTCTACTATCTGGAGACAGACAGTCTCCATAACAATCATCTGATATCAACCTGCACAGAAAATATTGTTATGATATAAACTGAATCATCTGGGCCATTCTTTCACTCACATCTGTGAGATCTGAAAGAGTATCTGCCATCAAAGTAGAACATCAATGATGAGACATCTGGACTATTCTTCTCAAGCAGGTAAGAATAATTGTCCTGATTTATGAGCCTGGACCATTCCTCACCCTGGGCCATTCCTCCGACACTAACCAAAGTGTAACCTGGAGAGAATGAATATGCCCTAAGAAATGTCTGTCCCTGATTGCTGAACCTAGACCATTCCCCACCCTAGTCCATTCCTCCAGCACTAAACAAAGTGTAGCCTGGAGAGAATGAATCCACCCTAAGGAATGATTGTCTGGACCATTTCTCATGTTATCCACAAGAGGAAATGATTGTCCTGCACCAACCTCCAAAACAGACCATTCCTCATGTTAACCACAATGAGAAATCATTGTCCAGCGAGGAGGGCCAGTCTTCTTGAGTAACCCTCAAGAAGAGAGACTTCCCTAGACCACTTCCCATGTTAACCACAATGGGAAGTTGTTGTCTATGGTACATCAACAATCTGGACCATTTTCTGAACTGGAAAATGTCTGTCCGTCAGAAACCTCAATCCACTTTCTGAACTGGAAAGAATCTGCCCAAGCTGGACTATTTTTCAATCTTGAAAATGAGTTTCCTCAATTCAATAATATGTCAGTGCTCCCTCCCAACCTGGAGAGTCATGTCTTCCCTTTCAACTAAGGGAGTTATTTCCACGATCCCCATCTTGTCTAGGAAATATGAAAACTTTATTCTAGACAGAGGCTTTGTCAGGATATCTACTGTCTTCTCATCTGTGGGGATATACTAGAGATTTACTTCTCCTTCCTGGACTTTATCTCAAATAAAGTAGTATTTTATCTCAATATGTTTCGAACTTTCATGAAACACTGGGTATTCTGATAGTCTTATACAACTCTGATTGTCACAATGTATTATGGTTGAATCTGGAACTTGATCAAATAAATCCAAGATTAGCTTCCTCAGCCATATTGCTTATGTGCATGCTTCACATGTTGCAATATATTCTACTTCTGCTGTGCTGATTGCAACAACTTTCTATTTCCTTCTGCCCCAAGATATCACAACAGAACCCAAGATGAAACACATTCCTGAAGTACTCTTTCCGTCTTCTGCACTTCCTGCCCAATATGACTCTGTAAATCCATGAAGATGTATATCACTGGATGCATTATATATTAAGTCATAGTTTATTGTCCCACAAATATATCTTAGGACATGCTTTGCAGCTATCCAATGCTCATGTCTAGGTTCCACCTGGAACTGGCTTAGTGTATTCACGACAAAGCAAATGTCTAGTCAAGTATTTACCAAATACATCAATGACCCAATCAATTGTCGATATAGTGATGGATCTACTAGATCATAATCTGGATCTTTTACTTTTCTTATATCCGTAGTCTTCTTCCATACTTCTAGTCCCAAGTAATAATGCATGAGACCTAGATCTTTCATATCAAATTCAGAATCTAGTTCCTTTTTGCACTGGATGATAAGAGACTCTTCACCTGCTATGAATAGATCGTCAACATATACTAGTAGAATTACAGGTGCATTGTCCATGAATTTGTAGTAAAGGTTTGGATCTGCATGACTTTTGATGAAACCAAGTCTCATTAGATAGCTGTCCATTCTGGCATACCAAGCCCTTAGAGCTTGCTTGAGTCCATATAAATCTTTCTTTAATCTGCAAACGTGAGTGTCTCTAGAATGTACTTCAAACCCTTGAGGTTGTTCAATATATACTTCTTCTTCGATTGTTCCATTGAGGAAAGCTGTCTTTACATCCATCTGATGTAAGTTCCAACACATGGAAGAGGCCAGAGATATGATAGCTCTAATGGAAGTATATCTAGCAAACGGAGCAAAATTTTTGTCATAATATTCTCCCTCCTTCTGGGAGAACCCTCTAGCTATGAACCTTGCTTTATATTTATCCACACTTCCATTTGCTACATGTTTGATCTTATATACCCACTTTGAAGTTACCACTGATTTTTCTTTAGGTCTAGGTACAATTTCCCATACATAATTTTTAATAATGGATTGGTGTTCTTCTGTCATAGCTTCTTTCCATTGTTTCTTTTGAACTGCTTCTTCAAATGTGGTAGGTTCTTTATCTAGAAGATTTTTCATATATGTTGCATAGCTTGAGAATCTTTTAGGCTTCTTACTTTTTTTGAATGTTGCTTCTGGGACCTTGAGTCTTTCTATGTCTTGTAAGGTAGCTTCAAGCCAAGATGGTTGTTTCTCGGTCTTTGGTATGGTGTCTGAATCAATGGTCTCATATGGTTGCATAGGATGATCAGGTTGTTCCTTTTCATCATTTTGGTTTTCTATGTTTTCTTTAATAGGTTCTTCATTCTCTTCTTCTTCTATAGTTTCTTCTATGGATTTATTGAAAGCCATATTTTCATTGAATGTCATGTCTCTGATGACTTCGATCTTATGTTGTTCCAGAATATAGATTCTATAAGACTTGGATGAATCGATATATCCCGCGAATATGCCCTTCTTTCCCAAGGGTTCTAGTTTATTCCTTTTGTCCTTGGGAATGTGAGAGTAAATACGACATCCAAAGATTCTCAGGTTTTCCACATTAGGTTTCTTACCTAAGAAGGATTCTTCTGGAGTCATGTCCTTCAATATGCGGTGAGGACTTCTATTCTGCACATATATTGTTGTCATGGTTTCTTCACCCCATAAGAACATGGATAGACCTTGATCATTTAGTAGTGCTTTTACGGTTTCTTCGATAGATCTGTTCTTTCTTTATGATACACCATTTTGTTGAGGATTATGAGGAACAGTTAGCTCCCTCCTAATCCCTGCCAATTTGCATAATGCAATGAATTCCTTTGATGTGTATTCTCCTCCATTATCTGCTCTTAAGGTCTTGATCTTCTTGTTCGTGAGGTTCTCTATCTCTGCTTTGAATTCTTGAAACTTATTGAATACTTCGTCTTTTCTCTTTAGTAGATATAACCAAGTCTTTCTTGAATAATCATCTATGAAGATTACATAGTAAAGAGATCCTCCTAGAGATTTGACTGGCATCAGACTGCACACATCTGAGTGTATCATATCTAGGAACTCCTTAGATCTGTTTTTGCTTCTTGGGAATGGTTTCTTGATATTCTTCCCAAGAGCACATCCTTTGCAAATTCCTTCATGTGTAGACTGCAATTCTGGTATTCCTTCAACCATCCTTTTGATAAAGAGTAATGCTTGATAATTAATATGAGCATACCTTCTATGCCAAAGTTCATTGGGATTGACTTCGTTATGTACGAGAGCTTCTTCATTTTGTTCTAGTAGTCTGTATATATTTCCTTCACAACTTCCAATAACCCTAGCATTATCTATGCATGAGTCTTTATGCCAAGATAACACTTTTCCCTCTATGAAAGCTATTATGTTTCCTTTGTATTCTAAGCAAGATATGGATACAATACTATTTTCTAAATGAGGTACATATAAAACATTGCTTAAATGAACATTGCTACCTAATTTCAACTTGATGGAGGCTTGTCCAAATCCTTCGACTGGGTAAATACTTTTATCTCCAAGCTCTACCTTATACGATGTCTTCTTCTCATTTAGATTTGAGAGTCTGGCTTGATCTCCGGTCATGTGCCTAGAAGCTCCACTATTGATTATCGACACGTCATATTCAATCATTCCAGTGAGTGTTGAGTAGTGTAGAAGATTGATATTTTCACTCATGTCTTCGGTTGACTGGTGGTTGGTCATGCTTAGATCCAAAACTTCAACTCTGATGTTTCTGTCTTCTGAGAGAGACAAAAGGTGCGCTGAACTAGGGTGCATTTGAATATCTTCTCCTTGAGCGAGATGCTCCATCACAAGGTGCTGGATCTAGGATTTAGGGTTTCTTCAACTGCTCCTACTAGTAACCCTAGCGGTAGTGTCTTGGAAGCTACTCCTACTAGCAACCCTAGCGGAAGTTGCTCAACGAGCTTAGTATCCTAATTGCTATGCTTCCTTCCAGCGGTTAGACTGAATGAAGGAGGTTTGGGCCCATAAATTGTTAGAATATGAGTGGATGTGCTCATTTTACCAGTGAAAACATCACTATTGTCACCCAACCATAGGCCCAAGCCATCCTCCGAGCACCTTGACCTTGACAGAGAGAAGAATCCTGGTAGAAATCCAATAGCCAAGCAAGGCTAATGCACCAAGCAAGAAGTAACCAAAGCTGATAAGAGAGTCCAACCCAAAATTGGCACAACACCTTCCCTAGGAATTGCACACAAGACTGCCAGACTGCAGTGCACACAAGTGAGTTTCTGTGATTCTGAGAAGTGTGTCAAATGAGATACTGGCACCTTGTATTTATAGTATTGCTGGCAGACTTGCCTGGGTCAACTTCTCATTCTGGGTACTAATTAATTCATATTAATTATTTCTCTTTAGCCGACATCTCATCTAGGGTTAATTTCATTTCTTTTCTTTCTTCCAAAACATTCTGATCTTTCAAAGGTCACAATAGAGGTTCATACCTCTCAAATCTACCATAATATCAACACCTTTTTCCATTCGAATTTCTCTTCTTTTTAAATGAGTGAAAGATGGTTAGAAAGAGTTCTAAGCCAAATTGTTTTTATGGGGGACAAATTAATAATAATGTAGGAGGAGATGGATCGGATCTAGGAGTTGGTTTCATCACCACCTCTTCTCTCCAATTTAGACTATAGACTAGACTTGATAGGGTGAAGGTTAATTCCAGGACAAGTAGAAATATGACAATGATTCTAGGTATGTAGAATTCCCTTAGACCACTTCACTTTTCCCCTCTGGTGATATCATAACCCCTTCAGGTGCTCATGCTTAGTTAGTTCTGGTTCTTTTATTAACTGCAAAATAACAATATTTACAAGTATTGAAAGTATTCAAATAACCATTACATGTCTACCTCATAGTGTGAAGTAAATCATGGTAATAAAATATCCATGTAGAAAAAAAAATTAAACATGATTAAATACAAATTATTCAAGAGTGTCAAAACCAAGACATTACATGGAATCTTTGTTATTTATGACTTATGTATAGATGAGGACATTTATGAATATCAATTGTTATTTTATGACTAGAAGGTTCATTGTGAGATGGTGGCATAGTATGTTAGAATGAAATTATGATGAATGATGTTGTTGAGATATATAATATATGATTGGATATATGTCATTGATGCTAGTTACATCAGATGCATGTGATTTATGCTAGCCATATGATAGTCATAGGTCGACAATGATTAAAAACATGTGCTTTACGATTTAATACATTTTATTGTCTTGTTATTATACTATAATTAGAGATTAAAAAAATAGTCACTCTATGGTCCTGGAGGGCCAGTTTAATGATAGATCTCATGGGATCCCATACCATGAAGGATCTTAGTAAATGTACCATGATATGGGTTGGGGATATGATATGAAACAATCAATAGGCCTATATTGACTACTCTATACTTATATAATACACAGGGACATAAAATCCTTGTGAGATGCTCGAAGCCATAGAGCTCTTCATATGCCTAGGGCCATAAAGCCTTCCAAGATGAAAAATGTTAGTGTAGAGCCTCGAGATTGTAATATGACTTTCAATCCTTGCTATAGTTACACATGTGATGAATTTATACCATGACACTGACATACAAATACTAGTCTCAATAGAGGGACTTGTGCCATGGTGAGGGAGGTCATTCGAACAGTAGGGGTAGATTGCTAGTGCTTGAGAATGGTAGAGTATGACATAAGTGGTTGTGGATTATGTGTATTAATTGCATGGCTTCCTAATTGTATTTAAATTTATGTGCATATGTATTCATGCAATAAAAGAGCATGTAGTATCTTAGGGGTATGTTTCTCCATATTGCATTACGAAAAGCATGTAGTGATAGGGATATTGGTTTATTGTTTAATATTAGTGCACATGAAGGGTTTTCAAATGGCGGCCACACATTCATGTCATGTTTTTTCACACAATACTATTATATAAAAGGAATCCTCTTATATTGTAGCAAACTTCCATCCAGTACCTAGAATCCTACAATATATAAAGTTAGATTTCTCATCGATTCTGAACTCTGATCAAATTTTTAATTATTTAGGTCAATTTTGAGTTGGGAAAAACCCCTAAGGGAATTGTTCCACCATGTACAAATATTGGATCGTGTTAGAAATTTATTGATGCCTGGATTTTTTGTCATATTCTTATCAAATATGTTGTGAGAAAGGGGGCCCAATTGCTACAATATCAACTTACTTCCTCTATAAAATTTGATTGGTGTGATGAATTAATTGTATGCATCAAAGTATTTTGTTAGCTAGTAATAAATAAATATTTTTATGAGTATGTGCACCTAGTAATTATATATTTAAGTAAATAAATATTTAATTAGAGATGTGCAAGTATATTTGTAGAGAAAGTTAGATGCATGTGCATATAATTGGTCACCTGGATATTTTTAGAAGATTGCATGCATGTGCTATTATTATTGTGATGTGCATGATTGTATGATAAATATAGATGATAAAGAGTATTTTTGGGATTATGCATTTCTATCTCATCTCAAAAGAGAGAATTGGGATATTGTGGAGATTGGTGGATGAAGTCTTGAGGATTTTGCTAGATTTGTTAAACTTATGGATTATAGAGTCTCAAATTAGAGAGAAAGCTATTATATTATTAGTGATTGTGGGTTTGGTGGGCCTTCAACTCAAGGGTTGTGGGACTTATATTGGAAGGAGAGAACTCATGTCCCCCACAATTGGTTACGAATTTGGTTGCTAGAGATCATTGTTATGAGAAATGCTATCATTGGAGTGATTGCTAGAGGTATTATTCTATTATCTACACTCTAATTTTAAATAGGTATTCTTTTGAACATACTATTTTATTACATATATGAAATGTGGTTGTTGTGTTCTTCCTAATTTTCTGAGGTAACATATCTCGGGGGAAGCCTTCCAGGAACTTCCCCTCATTCTGAGGATTTTACCTAGGGTAAACCCTAGATTATTTAGGGAACAATCCTAAGTCAACAACTTATGAATAGATCATATATATGTCATTAAAAATCAACTCACTAAGAACAACACGTCACAAAGTAGGATTTAAACTTGGGTGGGGAGTGTAATTTGTTTTCCTCACAACCACTCGAGCTACACCAAATTGAAATATACGAAAGATGGTTACATGTATGTGGTTTCCATTAATTGATTTTTAACACTTTTATTTACATATATTCATTAATAAACTTAAGAAACAATAAACCATTATAAGAAAATTATTATTATTATTATTTATTTATTTCAGAATTAGTTAATCAATTAGTGGTGCTTTTCCTCGGGTAGTAGGAGGGGCAGGATATATGGTATCAGAGCTTAACATGCTCACCATGTTCTCCCTCATTACCTGAGTAAATGATGATTTCATCTAAAACTTCTTGCACAAAACAATCTAAGTACTTCCAAAATGCGGTGTTCATCAAATTCATGAATTCTCTCAAGGCATGTGATCAACAAGGAAGGAATGGTAGTGGATCTTCATAAGATTCATGGCATCATGGGTTGGAAAACTCATAGGAATGCCTAGTTAGTATGGAGATTTATGGGGTTGGTAGGATATTGTAGAATATTCGTGGAAGGTTTTCCTATATATCTAATCCAATCACATCCTTGCATAGGAAAGGAATACTTTTTTATTGGATAGATGAGTGTGAGTCAAATTTTACAAAATTGAAGTAATAGTTGACTAGTGCTCCAATCCTTAGGGTCCCATATATGGAGAAGGAATTTTATATTTGCACAAATGAATCCTAATATAAAATGGATAATTATATAATTTTTCATTTATTTTGGTACTTCCTAGGTGGAAAAAATTAGAGCTATTGGCTTATAGGGCCCACTTTGGGGGAAAGACATGTTTTGGTTATTTGGGGTCCATAAAATTTTGAAGCACGTTTGATACATGAAACGAAATATTTTGGGGTTAATACTTTGTGAATGTAATTATCAATCTCTTGGAACTATTCTACATATCAAGATATTTCCAACGATGCAAAGATCACCTCAATCGAAGTTCGTATGAGGAAGTTATGCATCTTGCAAGTTGACCTATCACTTTGACCACCATGGTATTGAGTTGGATGACCTATGGTCTTGAAGTGGATACAATGTATTCTCCTTGGTTGTGGACAATCTCTAGATATATGGATTATATCAACATAATTATAACATCTTATAGAGCCTATCTATGCTCCATCCCTTCCTACTTGGGAGATTCCTCTGTATCCTCCTCTATATCCTCCACCATATCCTCCTTGATCCCCTCCTTTCGGTAGGGATGTTACTTGTCTCTTACACCCAAAAGGAGCTTCTCTCAAACCACTCCACAAATTCTTGTAAGACATGAAAATTCTCTATATTGTGAGTATTTGTCTGACATAAGTCACATAGTACTTCCTTGGAGTAGAGGTGTAATTTTGCATCATATTAGAAAATATATACAGGGTGTCAATAGAGTATGGAGATTTTGGAATATTCATTTTCCAAATTACCTAGAACCTAATGGGTGACAAGGCTGGTTAGGAGCCACAACCTTGGTCCTTAGTGAGGGGTAATCATTAGCATTAAAACCCTCTATATTGCATACTATGCACCAAACTTTCTCTCTCCCCAACTTGGTTTTTTTCATCTCCTAGATTGTTTTTGTGAATGTTGATAACTAGGAATGGAGCTATGCCAGTTCATAAGTTGTGATAATTGAGGGAATATTTGCAACACCTATTCAAATAGTCTCAGGATACCCATTCATGGACTCAATATTCATAGCTTGGGCCATTTCTTCTGGTAGCATGGCCAACTTTTGATTCATAATCGATACTTTGGTTAAGGGCAAGAGACCTTAATGAACCATTATTTATTATGGGTTTCATAAATAAAATGCATTGGTCTACTAATAAAGTCACATAATCATTGATCATATTCCTAGGCACTCTCACCAATGATCTATTTGGTATCCTTCAGTTCCATGCAACTCTATTTCTCTAAGTTAGGCTTCTAGAAGTTGTCTATAAACCCTACCTTTACCTTATCCAAGGTTTTAGAAATATCCTGGGGAGTAGTCTCTACAAATTTCATGTACCATTGTATTATCCCTCCCCCACAACATGGTCTGGAACTCTACCAACTTATCATATAGAGAAATGGTCCTATTTTCTCTCCAAATTGACTCACATAGGAACTAGTGTTGTTTTGCATCATGGTCACCCTTCCACAAGAACTTATCGGGTAATAACTTATAGTTATTGTAATAGGACAAAGTAGGCAACCACTAAGACCTGATAGGATAGGTTGTAGACAGGACGACGAGAGATCATGGATCTAGTCCTTAGATAGTTTGTTGTTGTATTGTAATATATATGGAGATAGGAAGATAGAGATTAGTAGAGTAGAATAGAGTAGAAGAAATATGCAGTGGAGAACTACAATACTGTGTAATTTGTTTCATGAATGAATAGAACAAGAGAAAATTGTCCCAAATCTTTGGACTGTGTTCATTTTGATGCATGATTGAATGAATTCTATATTATGTGTGTGTGTTCTTTAGCATATTTCGTTCATGTATGATTGTTTAAGAGTTGATTGTATGAGTTTGTGAAGAAACTGGATAAGTTTCAATTATTTCTCTTCTGAAACTCATATCCAAGGTGTGCATCTCGTACACAAGGAGTGTGTCAACAAAGTCTCAGATTGAATCAGAGGAGTTCAAAGAGAAAAAATGAAACTTAGACTAGGTTCAAGGAGTGCACAGTGTCAAGGAGTGACCAAGCATTGAAGAACCAGAACAGAGGAACGCAAGGAGAGCGGGAAGAATTTCTTTTCAAGAAATCCTTTGAATTGAGTTATCGAAATCCAAAGAATGCAAGGATTGCATGGGAAGTCGAAAATATTCAAGGATATCAAGCTTAGAAGAGATGGAACTTTTTAGAAGCGTAGACAAGGTCCAGGAGACAGACTCGTAGGAGGAGCAAAGGTCAAAACCTTTGAACACTTAGAAAATATTCTAAGTCATAAGAAATAAGAAGCTCAGGAGGAGGAGTGACAACAACTGTTGGATCACAGTGCAGAGGACCAACAACCATCTGATCAAAGAAAGGTGCACGAGCCTTAGCACTTTTCACATGCAGGAGAATAAACTTTCCAAATTTCTGAAGTCCCGAAGTAATTTGGGACCGTCCATCGTTAAGGAGGATAGGTGGCGCAAGATCCATAACTCCGGAAGTTAGTGGAACAAGAGGAGGTGAGATAGCTAAAGTAGATCCTGACCGTTGATCACTAGGAGAATCGTGGCAACAGATCAGTAGCTCTAGGGAAACCACTTCAAGAGTTCAGTTGAGAGTTGAAACTCTTAAAGCCCGGAGAGCCAAAGGATATCTGGACTGTTAGATCTAGAGGGACACATGGTGATGGATCATGAAGTACGAAGACATCACTTTGAGAGTTTCAGATTGAGAATTGAAACTCTCGAAGTTCGGAGAGCCGAAGACCCGAAGTGAATCTCAACCGTCAAATCTAGAGGATAGGTGGCGTCAATCTACGGATTTCCGGTAAAGACCCGAAGTAAATGTCGACCGTCAGATCTTATGAAGTAGATCTAAACCATCATACCTTGAGAAAAGGTGGCATGAATTTGTGGACTTTGGGTAAATACCTGAAGTAAACGTCGATCGTCGGATTGTTTGAAGTAAATCCCCACAGTCCGATTCAAGAGGACATGTGGCAAAATCTCGTGTATTTCGAGGGAAGTAAAGTTTGAGATTTGAAAAAACCGAAGTCCAAAGACCCACAAGGATCACTATAGTTGATCGGAAGGGGACCCATGGAAGAAGACCTGACATTGCAGAAGAAAGGAAAGTTTGAGATTTGAGAATTTAGAAGTCTGGAATTACGAAACGATCATAGTCGTCGATCTGAGAGGTGTAGATCTAAACTGTTGATTTCCAAGAAGCAGATCTCAGTTGTCCATTCAGAAACACCGTCAAGATCATGAGATCGATGGTCACCTCTCATTGTGGAGATAAAAGGTGCTTGAGCTTTAAATAGTTAAGGGCAGGCCACAATCGATACCACGGTTTTGGCAAAAGGACACGTGGGGCCTCGAGGTGAATTGCAAGGAAAAAAGTAGTTTGGTTCCAAGACACTCTCGACCGTGCCCACAATCATGTGGTCATGTGAGTTCATCTCCCAAGGTCACATCAAGGAGGGGCTTATTGGAAAAGGGGATAGAGACAACTCTAATATTTTGCAAGCGTGAAGGAGAAGGTTGCGGATATCATAAGACTTGTACTAGAAGCTGAAAGGGCCTGTGTTTGATTAAGAGGTGAGACTATCAAGGTCTCAAGTATTTGTTTGAATCAGAGAATCATAGATCTTTGACCAAGAGGTCATGTATCCCTACGGGGGAGTAGGGGGGATGCATCATGTGGTATCAGAGCTGATATTGAGAATGTTTGCAGATATCAAACAAAGGAGAAAGGATATAAATTGATATCATTTGTGGTATCAAAAAGAATTTGATTTTTGTTTGTAGGTGATGCAGTGGAATCATGCTACTTAGAAGGCATAGAGCGAATGTAGAAATGGAAGAAGAAATGAGGCGACTCAGAATGAGGCTGGATGCCATGGAAACAATGCAGAGGAGAGCACCAGACACTGGAGATATCAGTGAAGCTAAAAATGAAGAGATAGAGGTCAAAGAAGATGTAGCAGAGGATGTTGCACAAGACCGCTTATTGAAAGTTGTTTCAAGAATAGGAGCCAGAGAAAAAATAGAGGTACCAATGTATGAAGGCAATTTAGAAGTTGAAGAATTGTTGGATTGGGTACATGCTATGGACAAGTACTTCGATTATGAAGATATCGAAGAAGACAAGATGGTGAAGCATGCAGTGACAAGACTGAAAGGTCATGCAACACTATGCTGGGATGAACTGCAAGCCGAACACAGGAGAAATGGTAAGAAAGAAATTAAAAGTTGGGATAGGATGGTGGCCAAGCTAAAAGACAAATTTATCCCAAAGGACTATCAAATCAATCTGTTTAGAAGATTGCACAACCTGAGACAAAAAATCTTATCAGTGAAGGAATACACTGAGGAATTTTACAGACTGAACATCAGGGCTAGACATAAAGAGAATGAAGATGAAAAAACAACCAGGTATATCAATGGACTAAGATATGAAATCCAAGAGGAAATCAACATGATGTATGTTAGTAAAGTTGAGGATGCTTATCAAGAAGACTTGAAAGCTGAAGAGAAATTGGACAGAAATAAAAGGCAACGAAACAAAGGAGGAAATTCAAGCAGAGGTAAGGGAACCAACAGAGAGAAGTTCCAGAAATAGAAACATGAAGCTAAAAAACATCATAATCACCCTGAGAAAGGTGGAAGTTATAAGGAAAGAAAACATGGAGGAAGAATCTCTTTTTTCATAGGAAGAGGAAGAGCCAGAGGTGAAGTTAGATGTTATGCCTGTGGAAAATTAGGGCACAAGTCTTGGGAATGCCCCGAGAGAAAGAAAGAAGGAGGAGGAGAAGCACACATTTATGAAGCATAGAAGCATGTGGAAGAAGAAGCAACATAAGGAGGAAGGAACCTCATGATGAGGAAAGTTCTTCTTAAACTAGAGAAGGAGGTAGAGGAACTAGTTCAGTGAACAAGTCTGTTCAGAACTTCTTGCAAAACAAAAGATAGATTTTGCAAGGTAATCATAGACAGTGGGAGCACTAGCAATCTAGTATCCGCAGAGATGGTGGAGAAACTGGAGCTGAAGACAACTACACATCCAAACCCATACAAGGTATCATGGTTTCATAAAGGACATGAAGTAATGGTAAGTCAACAATGCCAAGTTGAATTTAAAATAGGAGGTTATTTGATGAAATATTATGTGATGTAAGTCCTATGGATGTCTGTCATATTTTATTGGGGAGACCATGGTAGTTTGACAGAAAAGTTATTCATGATGGAAGAAAGAATACCTATACTTTAGAAAAGAATGGTAGGGCACACATGTTGTTACCAATTGAAGACAAAGAGAAAAAGAGGGAAGCCAGTTCAAGTATACTTCTCATGACTGGGAATGAACTACTGAATGAAGTCAAGAAGGAGAGATAAATACAGTTTGCTATAGTGAAGAAGCCTAGAGTTATCCTTACAAATACTTCTGTGGAAGATTTTCCTGAAGAAATACAGGAACTGTTAGAAAAAATTTCTGACATAGTAGTGGATGAGTTACCTCATTCATTTCCACCCATTAGGAGTATAATCCATCATATTGACCTTATTCCAGGAGCTAGTTTACCAAACAAAGAAGCTTATAGTTTGGCACCTAGAGAGAATGAGGAAGTCAAAAATCAAGTCCAAGATTTGTTGGATAAAGGTTTAGTCAAGGAAATCCTAAGCCCATGTGTAGTACCAATTGTGTTAAGTCCAAAGAAGGATGGAGGATAGAGAATGTGTACAGATTCTGGAGCCATCAACAATATCATCATTAGGTATAGATTCCCTTTACCAAGGATGGATGATTTGATGGATTGTTTGAGTGGAGAAAGCTATTTTTCCAAGATATACTTGAAGAGTGGATATCATCAAATAAGAATGAGAGAGGGAAATGGATGTAAAGCATCATTCAAGACAAATGAAGGATTGTTTGAATGGTTGTTCATGCCATTTGGGTTGAAAAATGCACCAAGCACATTTATGAGATTGATGAATGAAGTACCGAGAGACTTCATAGTCAAATTTGTCATAGTGTATCTGGATGACATACTAATCTTTAGTAAGACAAAGGGAGAACACTTAAGACATATGCCACCAGTGATGGAGAAGTTGTAGCAAGAAAAATTGCTGATAAATCTGAAGAGAATCTCTTTTATGAAGACATAACTCATATACTTGGGTTTTGTGATCTCTTCAAATGAATTCAAGATGGATACAGAAAAGGTGAGGGAAATCAAAGAATGGCCATTTCCAAGAAACATATTTGAGGTAAGAAGTTTTCATGGGTTAGCAAGTTTTTATAGAAAGTTTATCAAAAATTTCAGTGGTATATGTACGCCCATGCTGGACACTGTGAAGAAGAAACACAAGTCTTTTAAATGGACGGAGGAAGCTGAAAGAAGTTTCAAGATGTTGAAGGAGAAGATCAAAGAACAACCAATTCTGGTCTTACCAGATTTTGGAAAAACATTTCAAGTAATATGTGATGCAAGTGGATTAGCTATTGGAGCAGTCTTGAGTTAGGATAATAGGCCAGTTGCTTATTTCAGTGATAAATTGAATGGCACCAATAAGAAGTATTACACATATGACAAAGAATTTTATGTAGTGATTCAAGATTTGAATAAGTGGAGACACTCTCTAATTCCTAAAGAATTTGTCTTGTACAGTGATAATCAAGATTTGCAGTTTACTACTAGGCAAGAAAAGTTGAATCAGAGACATGCTAAATGGGTAGAATTTATGCAATATTTTACTTTTGTTATTAAACATATTGTTGGAAATGTTAACAAAGTTGCAGATGCTTTGAGCAGAAGGAGTTTAATTGTACAGGAATTCCAAGTGGAGACCTTAGGGTTTGAACAGCTCAAGGAAATGTATCGAGAAGATCCAAATTTTAAGGAAGCTTATGAGGCATGTAAGAATCCATTGTTGGGATACAGAAGCCCATGGAAAGAATATTTGATCCAATATGGATTATTATTCAAAGGGAGAAAACTATGAATATCAAGATGCTGAATGAGAGATAACCTGCTGAAAGAGAAACACAGTGGAGGTTTAGCTAGACATTTTGGTCATGATAATACATTTGCACAGCTAAGCAATTCATACTATTGGCCAAGCATGAGGGAAGAGGTGAAAAAGTTTGTGAACAAATGAAAAAATTGTCAATATACAAAAGGAAGACAATAGAACACTGGCTTGTATCAGCCATTACCAATTCCAGAAAGGACGTGAGATGCAATCAATATTGATTTTGTTTTGGGATTGCCTAGAACTTAGAGAGGGAGTGATTCCATATTTGTTGTGGTGGACAGATTTTCAAAAATGGCACATTTCATACCATGCCCAAAGACAAACGATGCTACACATATAACCAATTTTTTTTCCAGAGAATTGGTGAGACTACATGGATTGCCTAGGAGCATAGTCTTAGATAGGGACACCAAATTTGTAGGACACTTTTGGAGGACTCTATGGAAGAGGCTGGGAAAAAACTTGTCCTTTAGTTCAGTATATCACCCTTAGACAAATGGATAGACTGAAGTAGTAAACAGGAGTCTGGGAAAATTGTTAAGAAGTTTAGTCACTGAGCAAGGTCATCAATGGGATCAGATTCTGGCACAAGCAAAATTTGCATTTAACAATTCAGTGAACAGAAGAACAGGGAAAAGTCCATTTGAAATTGTGTATGGTATACATCCAATAGGGATTACAGATTTGAGAGATCTGAATCAAGAAGAGTTCAGAAGTGCTGGAGAGGAATATTTTGCAACATAAATGTAGAAACTCCATGACAAAGTCAGAGATCAGTTACAGGACAATAGTAAAAAATATAAGAACCGAATTGATCAAAATAGGAGAGAAGTTCAATTCGAAGTGGGAGATGAAGTTTTAGCTCATTTGAGAAAAGAGAGGTTTCCAAGGGGAACATATAACAAGTTCAATATGAAGAAGATAGGACCATGCATGATTCTCAGAATGTTTGCAGCCAATTCTTATGGAATTGAGTTGCCAGACAATGTTGGGATATTACCGATATTCAATGTTGCAGACCTGTACTATTACATGAGAGATGATGCAGGAGAATCAGGTGATCAGAAAGAAGTTCAGTGGGAAGAGCAGTTGCCCACAATAGAAAAACCTTAGATGGAGAATGTCATTGAACAAAGAGATGGAAAGAAGACCAGGAGAAAGACATATCCCGAATACTTAGTGAAGTGGAAAGATCATTTAGTGGAAGATTCAAGTTGGGTCACTGAACCTGATATTTTGAAGCATGGAAAAACAATGCACGAGCTCATGGACATGAGTCCATAAATATTTTAACCAGAGGAGTATGATGTATGAGCATTTCTTTCAAAGTCAAAGACGCAAGCATGGAGGCAAAGATATGACATCTCAGCACGACAAAAGTTCAAATCAATATTTAACTCAGAAGCAAATCGAGTTGTTGAGATATTTTGGAGAAAACGTTTTTAAATATTTATTGTTTGTAAAAATCTTATACGGCTGTAAGGAGTTGCATATAGGGAGTGGGAGCCCTTATCAGGTAATAACTGATAGTTATTGTAATAGGACAAAGTAGCTAACCACTAAGACCTGATAGGATAGGTTGTAGACAGGACGACGAGAGCTCATGAAGCCAGTCCTTAGATAGTTTTTCATTGTATTGTAATAGATATATAGATAGGAAGATAGAGATCAGTAGAGAAAAATAGAGTAGAAGAAATACGCAGTGGAGAATTGCAATATTGTGTAATTTGTTTCATGAATGAATAGAACAAGACATAATTGTCCCAAATCTTCGAACTGTGTTCATTTTGATGCGTGATTGAATGAATTATATATTCTCTATGTGTGTTATTTAGTGTATTTCATTCATGTATGATGTTTTAAGAGTTGATTGTATGAGGTCGTGACGAAACTGGATAAGTTTAAATTGTTTCTCTTCTGAAACTCATATGCAAGGTGTGCATCTTGTATGCAAGGAATGCATCGACAGAGTCTCAGATTGACTAAGAGGATTTCAGAGAGAACAAAGGAAACTTAGACCAGGTGCAAGGAGTGCACATCGTCAAGGAGCAACCAAGCATCGAAGAACCATAATAAAGGAACACAAGGAGTGCAGGAAGAATTTGTTTTCAAGAAATCCTTCGAACTGAGTTATCGAAATCCCAAGAATGAAAGGAGTGCGTGGGAAGTCGAAAATATTCAAGGAGATCAAGCTCAGAAGAGATAGCACTTTTCAGAAGCATAGATGAGGTCCAAGAGATAGAATCGTAGGAGGAGAAAAGGTCGAAAGCTTTGAACACTTAGAAAATATTCTAATTCGAAAGAAATTAGAAGCTCAGTAGGAAGAGCGACAACAACCGTTGCATCACAATGCAGAGAACCAACAATGCAGAGGACCAACAATCATCTGATCAAAGCAAGGTGCATGAGCCTTATTGCTTTTCACATGTAGGAGAGTGAACTTGCCAAAGTTCCAAAGTCCCGAAGTAATTTGGGACCATCCATCGTCAAGGAGGACAGGTGGCACAAGATCCATAACTCCGGAAGTTTGTGGACTAGGAGGAGGTGAGATAGTTGAAGTAGATCCTGACCGTTGATCACCAGGAGATACATGTTAGCATATCAGTAGCTCCAGGGAAACTGTTTTGAGAGTTCAGTTGAGAGTTGAAACTCCCGAAGCCTAGAGAGTCAAAGGAGATCTAGACCATCATATCTAGAGGGACATGTGGTGATGGATCATGAACTCTAGAGAAATCAATTCGAGAGTTTCATATTGAGAATTGAAACTCCCAAATCCGGGAGTATCAGAGAGACGAAGTGAATCTCAACCATCAGATCTAGAGGACAGGTGGCGTGAATCTACAGATTTTGGGTAAAGACCCGAAGTAAGCGTCGACCATCAGATTGTCCGAAGTAGATATGAACTATTAGATATAGAGAATAGGTAGCACAAATCTGTGGACTCCAGGTAAAGACCCTAAGTAAATGTCGATCGTCGAATCATCTGAAGTAAATCCTCACCGTCCGATTCAAGAGTGTTATCACCCCATAAAATAGGGGAATCAACTTATGACTTGGATATTATCGATATTATCTGTATCTAGTGTTCTTATTGGAAATCCATTTTTCATTTTTGCAAAAAGAAAAAGAAAAAGAAAAGAAAAGAGAAAAGAAAAAGAAAAGAGGGAAAAAAGATTTGAAATAAGGAGCCCCATGCAATAACAGTGACTTGGTCATACCTTTCAAGCATGACCAAGTTCTTTTAAATTTCCAATGTTGATAGGTTAGTGAATACATCTGATCAGACCATCTAATCCTGATCAGATAGCCCCTAGGTTAGAATTAGTGAATACATCTGATCAGACC
>ML778533.1:1294999-1307670 GCA_009831015.1 Picea engelmannii
CACAGATCTGAACGGTCCTAAACGAAGCGCTCAAATCGACGATCCACATTGGATTCCGGACCCCCCCATCGTTCTGCCTTTAATGGAGGGGGGGGGGTCCGGAATTGATATTAAGGAGCGCACAGATCTAGACGGCCGACAGACAAGCGCGCAGATCAATGGTTCTTAACGCATTCCGAACCACCTCGGGAGTTCTATCTTTAACCAAAGGGGGGGGGGTCCGGAATGAATATTCCTTCCGGCGGGCCCCTTGCTACATATGGCGCATTCCTATTTGTCCGGAGGTCACATCACCTGCTAGCTACCTGACATCCCGTCACCCCTGGACGTCACCCTCCACTGAGCCTACTCGACCCACTTGCTGCCCGGGTCGGGTTACTTCCCATAACTTCTGTCAGTCCAGGTTGTCAGTCCCATAATTCCCTTCACTCATAAGCAGCCCCCTTTGGCGACTCTCACCCCCAATCACCAACCTCCACATCAGTCGTCCGTATACTTTGGTTACTGTCACCTGCCATATCACCCCAAGTGGCCCGTTGTCCATTAATAACGGGATAATATGCCCGTTGTCATGCTGACCGTTTTCCCGCGTCTGACCGACCCAGTTTTGAATAAATATACCGTTGTGCCCATTTTCACTCGTTATTCATCCCTTGCGCCAAAACCATCCATCGCACCAGAGAACGTATCTATCGTCTTCCCATCACTTCCCCGTCGTTTTCCTCCACCCCCAGTAGACCTCACTAATGTTGTTTGTTGCAGGTACAGTTGCTGAGATGGCATCCAAAACAAAGCAAGCTGAAGAGGAAGAGAATCCGTTCGTTCCGCCTCCGGTGGACCTGGATAAAATTCCCCTGGTCGATAAGGACCGGTTGATAGCAGACACTGTATGCAGTTTCGACTTTTTTGATCTGCAGACATGGCTCCGGGAGGTTTTCCTAGACCAGAGTGATGAGATTGGGCTCTGGGAGTCCAATTTGCCCCTATATCTGTTCCCCCAAGTCCACCATTTCCCAGAATTTGCACTCAAGTGCCAAGCCCACTACGTCCTCGACCAGAAAGCCATAGTTTCTTCGTCGGGGGACGTCCTCTTCTTCATAACCCCAGAGGACATCGACCAAATGATGCAGATAACTCGCCCGGAATCTGCATCCCCTTTCAATCTGGAAATCCTCACCGAGCTTTATCAAAAGATGACCTTCCAGTAGAGAGCTCAGATATTTGAGCTTTTCCTCCCCACTTCCGCTCCGCTCTCGTCCACAAATCCCCCATACCCTTCTTCTTTGTTTTCAACCAAAGGAAATCAAATTATCTCCACCCTGTGTGCTCTGCTTGGATACTACTCTGACCAGTGGGTGGATGAGCCCATCCTGGGTTTTCTTTCCATCTTCTCCAACGACGAACAACCAACCACGCAGTTCAACTATAGTGCCTTCCTGGAAAATAACATCCATGAGCAGTTCGTCAATTTCGCCACCGAGGGTATGTTCAGGCATTCATCCATTCTGGCTTACATGTTTGTCTACTTCCAAGCAGACAAGTTCAAATTCTCCATGCAGAAAATGGACGCCGACGGGAGGCCACAGCCGGTCACAGCGTGGACGTCTCTTCTGAAACACAATTCCGTGGAATACGAATTCACGGTGTTCATTGATCATTTTTACCAGCCAGTGGTAAGTATGCTGAGTGGCATGCCTGAGCCACGGATAAATGATGAAGTCTGGAGAGTTCTGCACCTCTCGGACAATGCGAAGACAGGAGACTGGTACTTGTACCAGAATCACTCCGAGATCCGAGTTTATGGGTGCGAGCTGGCACCATACAAGCTTCTGAGATACATACCGGTAAGGATTTTCGCTCTGGAATACATTAGAAAAATTATGAATTCTGATGATATTCACTTTGTTTCTCTTAAAAAGAAGCAACAAATGTGGATTAAAGGGCAGATAGGCTCTTTCATATGCAATAGTAGAGGTGCAGGTGAGGTAGCAGACAAGCTTCTGAGGGAAATGAAATTCCCGACAAGTTTCACCTAGCATTATGATCCCTGTGGCATTATTTCTGAGATGCGAGTCAAGAATAAGAATGCCCCATATGCACATGAGCCCAGGCTGGAAATTGAAAGATTCGCTAATCAAACAGAATGGGAGCCCGATACGTTGGTGGATGTGAAACCAACTGTCGGGATGGAAAGGCAGGTACCCTCAAAGAGCGCACCACCCACTGCCACACCTCAGAATCCCAAGGAAAAGAGGCCCCGGCAAGAATCATCTTCTCCAGTAACAGAGGTTTCTCCGGAGGATTTTAGGATGCACGCCAAAAAGACCAGGACAGTTCCAACGACCTGCACGACAGTGGAGCAAGAGACCACTCCCACCACAGTGTCCACCACTGGAGCCAAGCAATTCAGTTTCCCTCTCGGCTCCAGTCAGCATAAAGAGGGAACGAAAGCAATAGAACCCAAAGATTCTCATTTGGATACTCCTCCAAGTAAGACTGGGCCCAAGCTAGGTATTTTTGAAAAGTATGACACGATCAAAAAGAGGAACCAAACGCTCACCAGTAGCACTTATGCACAATTCCAGAAACAGTCATCCAGGGCCCAGCATAGACTTCTTTCAGCCTTTGATACAGAGAAGGGTAGGATGCATATGGCGTTCCTCCAAGCGCAGGTGCCTGATCCAAAGGTGATATCTAATTACAAGAGGGCCACGTTCGAGTTTCAAGCAAAAGATGTGCATCCGGTAGATCAGATGGATCTGCATAAGCAAACGGGGGAGATGATTTCCCACACTCTAGCCCGTGTGGCAACGTCTGCGTCAAAGTTTCGGATAGCTCTGAGCAATGCCCAGACCCAGCTGAAGCTAGAAAAAATATCTTCCTTCGCAAAAGACAACAGGATAAAAACGTTGGAGGAACTGGTCCTCAAGATCGGTTATGACCCGACGAACGTCAAGGCTACTGAGGAGATGATCAAAAAGAAAAATGCTGACATAACCTCTTTGAGAAAACAGCTGAAGCTCCCTCCAACAGAGGACCCGCAGACGAAAGAGATAGCTGAAAGGGAAGGCAAAAAGGATGAAATGTTGAAATTACTCTTGGAACATAATGCATAGTTAAAGGAGATGGAAGCAGAGATGGAGAGACTGCTCAAGGAGAAAGAGCAGGCAAAGCCAATGGAAGGCATTCCATTGAGTGCTATTCCAATTGCAACACCAACGGTGACAGTCGATCCATCTGCAACAGCAGTTCCCCTTCCAGAAGGAGCTACAGACCTGGCCAAGTCTATGGAAAGAATGAACCTGCAAGAGTCAGAGATCAGCAGGCTTAAGAAAGAATTGGAGAATCTCCAAGAGCTGAAAACTTCCTTTCAGACGAGTCTGTCAAAGGAGAAGCAGGTAAACGAGCAGATCAGAAAGGAGCTGCAGCAGCTCCACAAACAGACATTGGCCAGAAAGACCTTGGTTGAAGTTAAAGAACTTGTGTGGACGGATATCTCTAAGTCCATTAATGAAATCTGGCCAATGGTTCAAATCATGTTCGAACAGAACGAGTTGCTCGAAAGGAGCAAACAAGCTGTGGAGAAAATCAGAACTGAACTAGGGGACATGCCAGCCCAGGCTAATGAAATCATAAGGTTCCTGAATTCTAAGACTCGGGAGGAACTCGAGGAGTTGAAAATTGAAGACAGGACAGAAACCATACTGGAAGTGAAAAGAGTTTTGACCAAAAGAGGTCTCATGCTTCAGCTGGAGGAGAAGATCCAAGTCATGGATCAAGGAGTGCAGAAGTTTTTCCACAAGATAGATGCTCTGCAAAGGAAAGGCTTGCCTGGCATGAAGGTCATAAATGACAAATTGATGACGCTCCCGGATTATAAGAAAAGGTTGATAGAAGTGTCCAAGGACAGTTCTAAGTTCGCGGGAATACAGGCAAATATCACAGGAAGAGCCTTCATGGATGCCTTGCAGTTGGATATCAGTATCCAACATGAAATTAAGCACATTTTCGTCGTCAAGCCTACATTTGCTACGTACACAGACATGGACGAAGTGTACTGGAGATTGCTTAAAATCACAGTGCCAGGTCATATCAGATGGGAAGAACTGTGTGATCTACTAGATTAGTAGATGAGCTGTCACTTCCAGTGAGCTGTCCTGTCAACAGAGGTTGCGGAGGCACCTCACCAACGGCCTACCCCTGAAATTCAGTATACAGTTGTAATGAGTCATCAAAACAATTTTTGATTAGTTAAGATTAGTTAGTCTAAAAATAGCATGAACACGTCCTGATCAGTTATGACAGGAGCGTATGTATTTTGTCTTATAAATACTTCATTTTCCAATGTATTGAGGGTTGTTGATTCCCACACCCAATTGCTATCAAGCTGTATCATTTTTGAAGAGATCCACCATTAATAAAGAAGAGGCATTTTACAGGATTCTTGCGTATGTTCACTGGTGATGTGTTTCTCTGAGTTAATGTTTTCTTTCTCCGTATTTCATTTTGCTGTCTAAATCTAATCTTTACGAATAGCGTCATGTTGCAGGATTTATCTCTGATACCCTGTTTCCGATTCTAGAGATTCAAGTGTTTATCTTCTAAATATTTTCAATTAAGAGATTCTTAAGTGCTTGTTAGTTGAAGATATTTTCCTCATCTGTTCTTCCAATCATCATTTTAAATACGAAAAGATCCAGTGAATGTATTATCTCGCCTTGTAAAAAACTTCTTTGGCGTTTCTGGTTATTTCCCAGAATTGATTAAACGCTGACCCCATAGCCCAATGGATGTGTAGTTTGTCTCAACCAACTTTAAAAACCCTTTACAAAAACCAACGATTTCTTTAACTAGCCTAATATCTGAAAATAAACAAAGCTAAATCATATAGAGAGATCCCTCTCTGGAGCTGGAAGGGCTAGATCCCATCTCTAAAAGTGGTTGGTTAAGGTTACCTTAGTAAATTTCTTCTTTTTCAACCTCTAGGAAATTTACCGAGTGCTAACATAAATGGCGACTCCACTGGGGAAGAATTAAAATTGATGGCTCACTACTTCTTTCCCCTTAAGAAAGTTTCGACTTAGAGAAGAAAGCAATATTTAGAGGTTGATCAACTCTGTATATTTTGCTTCCAGTATTTTTCCTGGTACCTTTGTCCCCCTATGACTGTCCCTGCAGCAGTACAACCTAATATCGAGCCAGGACTATCCAATCAAACTCATATTGCGTCAAACCTTTTTGACTTAATCCTCCAAATAGCCAGTAACCGGGAAGAGATCGAACATTCGTGGGCAACCATCGAACGCGACATAGTTTCTCGGGAACAATTGGAAGTTAGATGACGTCAGCATAGAAATATCCCTTAGAGTGCATTTATCCTAAAATAAAAAACATATATATAAAACCCAAAAAGAGTTCTGGCTCCCAAGAAAGTCCACACTCGTTCTCATCCAGACCCAAAACCCTCTACAGCGTTAGATAACCCCGAGCAATTATTGAGGCGAAAGACCTTCATTTCCAGTTCAGCGAGCAGTACTCCAAAGAACAATTCTCTTTCCTTTTCTGGAGAACCAGATAGCTTACAAAGCCTTGATCTTGAGCCTCTTTCGCTACGAAACTTGGTCAGAGCTCGGTCCGAAACCTTTGTGTCTAAGCTCATCTTCGACCCGACTGTGGTGCAACCTCGAACCCCTGAAGTCTTGTCTCCTACGACTAAGCTACGAATCAATACCTCAGCCCCACCCAGTCCTTCGTCACCCTCGTCTTCAGTTGCTACCTCTCCTACCACCCCGGTTGTCGTTCCGCCTCCTCCACCCATCATGGCAGCTAGATATGCACCTTTGGTGTTGGCTGCACCTCTGCATGCCATGCCCCAAGACTACCAGACGAGGCTGCCACAGTTTGATGCAAAAGGAACATTGAGCGCACAACAACATGTAGATAAAATGAACGACTACTTAGATTTACAAGAAGTTGACAAAGTTGACGTTCAGATGAGACTTTTCGCCCAGAGTCTGACTGGGGACGCCAAGAAGTGGTTCAAATCCTTACCTGCAGCATCAATCCCTGACCCTGTCACGTTCCAAAGAAGTTTCCTCGACAGATGGGAGGTAAAGAAAAACCCTCTCCAAATACTGTCTGAGTACGAGAACATAAAGAGAAATCAAGGTGAGACGGTCCAATACTATTGCATCCGTTTTAACAACTTGTATAATGCAATCCCTAATGAAATCAAACCTCCCCCGGGTTTGGCATTGATTAAATTCCCTGATGGGTTCGATGCTGACATGTCTTACCAGTTGAGAGAATGAAATGCTGCCACCCTTGAAGACATGCAGAAAAGTGCTATTAGTGTGGAAGCAAATCTGTTGGTGAAACGGGCCCGGCAAAGGTCAGAAAGAAGGGTCACTATCAAAGAAGAGCCTTCCACGTCGACCACAGATTCCAAGTGGGATTCTTTGGCCCGTTCAATGGAATTAATGATGGAAAGAATAAATTTGTCCGACAGAAACCCTCCTAGGGACAACGCACCTGCTCCCCAGATCCGGAACCCCAATTTTAGAAGAAATCCTCCTCAGATTAGGTAAAGAGATCCCAAGGACCCTAGGGATCAAAGGGATCAAAGAGATCAGAGAGGTCCTGATCAGCCAATCAGACCTCCCTTGCAGGAAAACTATGCTGATGATGGGGGGGAAATAAATGAAGAATTGGAAGACACTCATATCAACCTCATGGGTATTCATGATAATGAGGCCATTTTCCTCACTCGAGAAGAGCAGGAACTCTTTCTGCTAAATCAAACAAAGGTAAGTGAGGAGGCCGAGGATGCAGGACAACAGGCCTATGAAAACGATATCTTGGAGGTGCACCACCAATATGATCTGCGAAGTAAGAAGGTAGAAGGAAATACCTCGAAAAGGACGTCTGGAACACAGAAAATATCTGAGACTGAGAAGAGTCTTGAGAAGAGTACTGCAGAAAAATCTCCTGAGAAAAGTAGAACTGATGCTCTGGTCAAGAAAAACATCACTATACTGAAAAGACCGGCACAGCCTGAAGTTTCACCTTCTAATCTGCCTAATACTTCTGACCAGAGGAATATGGTGGTCCAGCCAAAATCAACGAGTCAGACCCGAACTCCAGCACCTTTTAGCCTAGAGGCAGAGTTGGCCAAAATTAAAATTCCCATTCCATTGACAGAGTTGATAAGCAGAGGCGGTTATCGATCACAGGTACTGAAAGCGTTAGCCATTGAACCTGACATAGGCACGAAAGCTTTGACTGTTGGGTCAGTGACTCATTCTGACACTGTGAACTTGGCTGATGATCGTCCCGAACTCCTTTTCGGACCTGAGGTGGATGGTCGAGATGATATCGGTGATGTGGCTCCCTTTTACATTAGTCTGAACATACATGATTCGATATTGCATAATGCCATGTTGGATTCAGGGGCCTCACACAATTTAATGCCTAAGGCGGTAATGGAAAAACTGGGATTGGAGGTCACTCGACCTTACAAAGATCTGCACTCATTTGACTCCAGCAAAGTCAAATGTATTGGTTTGATTAAAGATCTTTACATAACCTTGGTTCAGATCCCTTCGAAAAGCATGGTGATGGACATAGTGGTTGCCGACATCCCGCCTAAATATGGTATGTTGTTATCCCACTCTTGGGGAGCTAAGTTGAAAGGAACCTTGCAGCTGGATATGTCTTACGCCACTATCCCAGTGTTTGGACAACAGAGAAGGTTATACAGAGAAACGTTGATGAAGTATATGGTCAGCAGCCAAGAGAAACCTCATAATTACCCTCTTTACTATGCTCATTCAGACCTATATTCATTCATCCTATACAATTATGGTGATATCGAAGAGCCAGACAAATAGTTGGTGGAAGAGGTAGCTAGTAAAGATGAATTTCCAGAAAGCGGTGAAGTAGCAAAGATGGAAAATGTGATCACTGAAGAGTTCCCTGCCGATTTCTGGAGTATGGATTTTGACGGAGCTGTGAGTAAATAAGGGGCAGGAGCTGGTGTCTGGTTGCATAATCATCAAAAAAGGTATTCAGAAAATCACTCCTATAAGTTAAATTTCCATTGCACTAACAACGTTGTTGAGTACGAAGCTTTGATGCTAGGACTGAAGCTGTTGAAAAAGGTGGGTGCTAGGGAAATAATGGTAAGGGGTGATTCTGAATTAGTTATTAAACAAATTAAAGGTGAATATGCTGCTAAACATCCATGCCTTAGAGCATACAGGAATGCGGCTCTCAATGCTTTGAAGTGTTTTAACGAGGTGGACTTGCAGGTCATGCCTAGAGGACAGAATATTCTGGCAGACGGATTAGCTACGTCTGCTGCTTCTTATAAGATTCCTTTCTGACAAACTCACCCATATACTGTGGAAGTGAAATGTAGACCGACAGTGCCCGATAATATCAGGTACTGGCAAGTGTTTGGAAATGACGATCAGATAGAAGACTTTCTGCAATGCCAGAATGATTTTGAATGTACAAACATAGATGTAGAAAATGAAAATGTAAGTAGTTCTGAGTTAGAAATAGATAGTGTTAATACTGTAAATACAGTAGATACAGAGGATACAGTAGATGTAGGAGAGTTAGGAGACGATGAACTGGAGGCCGAAGTTTTGCAACTAAAGAGCAATATTTTACCTAGAGGCCTCATCCCTTCAGAAGATTTGTTCGACAATGATGACGTAGCTAAGAAGACAAAAATAGAAGCCCATGGGCAAGAGGTAGAAGACTGCAATATAGGAACTGAACAGAAACCTAAGATGGTTAAATTGTCCAAATCTTTACCCCCAGAACAAAATCTTAAGTACATTGAGTTATTCAAAGAATATTCTGACGTTTTTGTGTGGAGCTATGAAGATTTGAAAGCCTATGACACCAGCATTATACAACACAGGATTCCCATAAAGGAAGACCAGAAACCATTTAGGCAGAAGCTTAGGAGGATAAATCCCAAGTTGCTCCCCTTGATAGAAAAAGAGATTAAGAAAATGTATGATGCCAAGATCATAGTCCCACTCCGTTTCTCCAAGTGGGTTTCTAATTTAGTCCCTACTCGCAAGAAAACAGGGGAAATCTGACTCTGTATAGATTTCCGTAATCTGAATAAAGCGTCCTTGAAGGATAACTACCCCCTACCTAAAATGGATCACCTCCTGCAAAGAGTGGTCGGGTCTAGTCGAATTTCTCTGTTAGACGGTTTCTCAGGCTACAACCAGGTTTTAGTTCACCCAGATGATCAGGAAAAAACCGCTTTCACCACTCCCTGGGGCACTTTCATGTATGTGAAGATGCCCTTTGGTCTGATGAACGCAGGAGCTGCCTTCGAGAGGGTGATGGACATTGCCTTCATAGAAGAATCAGGTAAATTTATCGTCGTTTATCTGGATGATGTGACTGTATTCTCCCAATCTGATGATGAACACCTGCGACACCTTAGACGAGTTTTTGAAAAATGTAGAAAGTTCGGGATTTCTTTAAATCCCAAGAAGTGCCTCTTTGGGTTAGAAGAAGGCAAACTACTGGGACACATCATCTCCAAAGAAGGCATCAAAATTGACCCCAGTAGAATAGAGGCCATACTAAAGTTAGAACACCCAGGGAATCTAAAAGAACTACAATCCTTTATAGGGCAAATTAACTTTCTTCGAAGATTCATTCCTAATCTAGCTGAGCTCCTCCGAAATATCACCAACATGCTCAAAAAGGATGCTAAAATAAAATGGGACCCATAGTCCAGACAATCCTTCAAACAGGTCAAACGAGCTCTCACAGAGGCTCCAGTTCTGATTAGCCCCGATTTCACAAAAGATTTCTACCTTTTCTCTTTCGCCTCGGAACATACTATAGCGGCTGTATTACTGCAGAAGAACAGTGAAGGGTACGAACAACCCATAGCTTTCTTCAGCAAAGCTCTAAGAGATGTTGCACTGAACTATAATATTATGGAGAAATAGGCTTTTTCTTTGGTAAAGGCTATAAAAGACTTCAGGGGCTATATTCTCCATTCACATGTCATAGCCTATGTTCCAAACGCGGTAGTAAAAGATATCTTGACACAAGACAACCCTGATGGGAGAAGGGGAAAGTGGATCACAGTCATTCTAGAATACGACATTGAAATTAAGCCCACAAAATTGATCAAAGGCCAAGGCTTAGCCAAATTGATGGCTGAAACTAACTTTCAGGCTCTTGACATAAATTTCCTAGACATGGCAGGTGAACAGGGCGAGATGGCGACTCCAAACATTAAAGAGGTTTTTCTAAACTCTCCTTGGTATGCAGACCTTATTTTTATTTTACAAAACCTACAAGCTCCCTCTGGTTTAACTAAAAGTAAAGCTAGATTTTTAAAGTTGAAGGCTTTGAAATTCTGTATTCTAGAAGGAAATTTATATTGGAAAGATCCTGCAGGTATTCTTCTAAATTGTTTACTGAAAGATGAATCTGACAAAGTTTTGCAGGAGTTTCATGCAGGTGAATGTGGTGGCCATTTAAACTGAAAGGCTACAGCCAACAAGATACTCAGAGCTGGTTTTTACTGGCCCACCCTGTTTGCGGATGTACATCAGAAAGTAACAGCCTGTCATCAGTGCCAACTGTTTGAGGGTAAAAGGAAACTCCTTCCTTTACCTCTTAAACCAATTTCAGTGGAGGCTCCTTTCCAGCAATGGGGGCTTGATTTCGTTGGAGAGATACACCCTCCATCTTTAGGACAACATCGGTGGATCCTTACTGCTATCGATTATTTTACCAAATGGATCGAGGCGGTACCTAGCAGGCAAGCCACTGACTCTGTAATTATCAAGTTTCTTGAAAATAATATTTTATCCCATTTTGGTTGTCCTAGAAAGATCATTACTGACAATGCAGCTGCCTTTCGGTCGAAGAAACTTGTTGATTTCTACAGCCGTTACCACATTGCCTTGGGGCATTCCACAGCCTACTACCCTCAGGGAAACGGGTTGGCGGAATCATCAAACAAATCTTTGGTGAATATCATCAAGAAAACGCTGCAGGAGAATAAAAAATCATGGCATGATAAGCTGGTATTTGCTTTATGGGCAAATAGACTGACCACCAAGAGGTCAATTGGTATGTCACCATACCAGTTGGTCTATGGTACTGAGGCTGTTTTCCCAACTTCTTTGGGAGTTCCTGTCATGAAGTTACTTCAAGAAATACAAGCTGAGCCAAATGACTCCCAGAGACGAATCAACCAAATGATTCATTTGCAGCAGACTAGAGAGGATGTTTTCAACAAAACTCAAGTCATCCAAGATAACATTAAGAAGATCTTTGATAAAAGAACCAAGGAGGATGATTTTGAGCTGGGAGACCTGGTATTGAGATGGTACACCAAGAACGAGGACAAGGGAAAGCATGGGAAATTTGACCATCTGTGGACAGGGCCCTACAGGATCCAAGCTTTCAGAGGAAAGAACGCATTTTTGTTGAACAATGTCGATGGGTCAGATCTGCCAGGAGCACCTGTGAATGGCAGAATGCTGAAACATTACGTCCCTCCTCAATAAGCGAATTGAAGAAATCACTTTCCATTGCACATACCGGATTTAATTTTCTATCTTTACTTGCATTTTCCGAAGTGAGGAACATTGGTCAGTTGGTTGAAGCCCAAAGAGAAGGCCCTAAGTTGCTGATCACTGTCTTTCATAAATTTTCCTGAGAATAAGACCAACTAAGGCTACTAGACAGATAGGCTCAGAATGACAGGAAAATGGATTCTTGGCACTTAACAGGGCAAGTACCATCCCCAGGTGGAGCCGCTGTTATCAGCCCATAAAATAGGGGAATCAAATTATGACTTGGATATTATCGATATTATCTGTATCTAGTGTTCTTATTGGAAATCCATTTTTCATTTTTGCAAAAAGAAAAAGAAAAAGAAAAGAAAAGAGAAAAGAAAAAGAAAAGAGGGAAAAAAGATTTGAAATAAGGAGCCCCATGCAATAACAGTGACTTGGTCATACCTTTCAAGCATGACCAAGTTCTTTTAAATTTCCAATGTTGATAGGTTAGTGAATACATCTGATCAGACCATCTAATCCTGATCAGATAGCCCCTAGGTTAGAATTAGTGAATACATCTGATCAGACCCCCTAATCCTGATCAGATAGCCCTTAGGTTAGAATTAGTGAATACATCTGATCAGACCCTCTAATATTGATCAGATAGCCCTTAAGAAAAATAATACCTTAACCCAATAGTTTAAACTGGGTTATTCGTCCTGTGGAGAAGGTTAGAGTGTAGACTAATTGCTTGGCCTGCCTTGCCCAAATTAAACCAGATTGATAAAGTCGTTCCCCGTGACTCCAATGCCTAAGTATAGTTGAAGTAACATCCCCTTGGTGGTGTATGTGAGAAAAACTGAAGAAACCCGCAAGAAAGCACTTATCCTAAGTTTTCCTTCTCATGACTTTTCCGCCCCAGACATATGTTTCGGTCACTTTCCAGTCGTTCAGATCTCATCGCCCGGATCAACGGCTCACAAAGCATTCTGGACCCCCCTTAGTGTTCGGCTTTTAAACAAAGGGGGGGGGGTCCGGAATCTCCGATAACATTCACACAGATCTAGACAGTCCAGGGAAAAGCACGTAAATCCACGGCTCACATTG